>PVHX01002614.1:0-163611 GCA_004024805.1 Geosciurus inauris | reverse complement strand
TGTAATCTGCTTATAATTTTGTGCAAAGTTAGAAAAATTATGATTGTAATAATTTTTTTTTCTATTTGCCTCAACAAATATTTTCAGTGAATAGTGTGTACAGCTTCTGAAAATTTGTTTTTTTCTGTTATGTTTGATAACATGTATTAAAATGCAACTTTTGAGAAAAATAAATAAAAATAAAAATTAAAAAAAAATAATATATAGACAAAAACAATTTTATGAGAAGCCAAGATTATTGTCAAGAAGTTGCAGTACCTGTGATAAGCCCAAAACCAGGAATAGTCTCATTGAAATAGGCAAGAAGGGAAATTTCACTTCATCTGTATCAGCAACTCCTCCACTCCCACCAAAAGAAAAAGTCAGAGAGGAGTAAGTATGCCTCTGGGCTCTAACTTCCTGGAATTTTGAGTCTTGGCTTGACTGGAATGGTGATGGAACCGCCCTGGTTTGGGCAGATGCCTGCAGTAGAGTATTCTAAAAAATAACAATTTGCACCAGTACTTCTCAAACTTTGTCCATAAATACTGAAGAAAAGAGAGCACATCTCCATTTGTTTTATTATGCCCAAGTGACCTTCACACTCAAGTCAGACAGACATAATATAAAGGGTACTGATGACAAACATCCTTGATAAATGCAGATGTAAAAATCCAACCAACTTATTCAATGAACAATTAGAAATATCTTGCACTATAACCAAGAAGAATTTATCCTTAGGATTCAAGTAAGGGACAACATGTACAAACAAATTAATGTGATATACCATACTGAAAGAACAAAGGATTAAAATTAAATAACCAGCTTAAGAAAAGAAGATAAAGCACTTGACAAAATATTCACTCTCTGGTTAAAAATTCTCAACAAACTTTGTATAAAACAACCTTACCTAACATAATAAAAACCATGTCTGAAAAATTCACCTGAACATCATTCTCAACAATGAAAACTCAAAACTTTTCTTTAAGATCAGGGAAAAAATAATAACTTCTATTTTTATCCCTTCCATTCAACATAATACTGAAAGTTCTATGCAAAGTGATTAAGAAAAAGAAATTAAAGGCATCCACACTGGAAAAGAAAAAACAAATGATCCCTATTATAGATGACACGATCTTCTTGGTAGAAGACCCTAAATCAATCAATCAATTTCTCTCTCTCTCTCTCATACACACACACACATACACACACACACACACACACACACACACGCACTGTTAGAATTAATAACATGATAAAGTAGCAGTATACGAAAGTTAACATAAAAATTATGTACATTTCTAAACATTAACAATGAACTCATGAAAAAATAAAAATAAAAAACAATCTTATTTACGCAAGATTAAAAAGTAATAAAATACTTAAGCATAAATTTAACCTAAGAAGTAAAAGCTTACTATATTTGAAAGTACAAAGGGTTGATAAAATAATTGGAAAACAATATGGAGACGACTCAAAGAACTAGGGATGGAACCATTCTACCACCCAGCTATTCCACTCCTTGGTATTTATCCAGAAGAACAAAAATCAGCATACTGTAGTGATACGGACACATTAATGTTTATATTAGCACAGCTCACAATAGCAAAGCTACGGAACCAGACCAGCTGCCCATCAACAGACAAATGTTTTAAGAAAATGTAATATATATATACACAATGAAGTTTAACTCAGTCATTAAAAGAATGAAATGATAGGTTGACAATAAATGAATGGAACTGGGAATATAATGCTAAGTAAAGTAAGCCAAACTCAGACAGGCAAAGGTCGAAAGTTTTCTTCTATATGTGGAAGCTAGAGTAAAGTAAAGAAGAAAAATAGGAGGTAGGCAGGGTGGATCTCACAAAAATAGAGGGAATATCAGTGAAGTAGAATAAGGAGATTATGGAAGAGGGAGGAGGAATGGGAAAAGGGTGAAAATACTTAAGGGCTTTGATAAAATGATGTTTGTACTTGTACAAGTGCATCAGAGTGAATTCTACAGAATTCCATGTGTATATGTATAAAGCAACAATTTGAAAAAAAATCAAATAAATAGAAGGAATACCAGTAGAGCAGAGGAAGAGAGACTGAGAGAAAATAGGAGGCTAGAAGATGGCCAAGTATAGAAAAGGTAACATAATAAAGGTGAAAGGATAGTATCTTTAGCAGAAGGTACTGGGAGAGTGGGAGATGTGGACTAACTGGAATTTTGGACAATGCTAGACATGATCCCCTGTCAGAGAAGTAGCTAAAAAAGATTTTCTCCCATTATGTAGGCTGTCTTTTCATGATGTAATCATTCAATTTGCTGTGTGGAAACTTTTTCATTTGATGGAATCCCACTTATTGACTCTTGGTTTTATGAAATAAGAATCATGAAACGGTATCTATACTCTCATATTCACTGTGGCATCATTCACAATAGGCAAGATATGAAACCAGTCTAAATGTGCATCAAGACATGAATGGGTAAAGAAAATATGGTACATAAATACAATGGAATATTAGTCAAGGTTAAAGAAGAATGAAATCCTACCATATATGGACAGCGTGGATGACTGGAGAAGACATTGCACTCACTGAAATAACATCGTAACAGAAGGATAAATACTGAATAATTTGACCTATTTGAATTATGTGAAATATTCGATCTAAAGATAGAGAATAGAATTGTGGGAGAAAGTGGGAAATGGTAGTTGCTATCCAATGGGTACAAAGTTTTACTAAGCAAGATGAATGAGTTCTTAAGATTAGCATTTCAGCATTTAGTTAACAAAACTGTATTTCTTTCCAGAGACTTGGGAAGTAAAGGTAAGAGGATAACAAGTTGGAGGTTAGCCTTGGAAAATTAGCAAGACATTGTTTCAAAATTAAAAAATAAAAAGGTCTGGGGATGTAGCTGAATGGTAAAGTAGCCCTGAGTTTAGTCCAGTTAATTAACATACACACACACAGTTATTAGTATGTGACATCCATCATCAAATTCATTTAATATTTTTAAGATGGCCACTGAATTTTTGTCCATTACATCTAGTTCACATCAGCAGGGTAAGACTGAGTTGAATATGGAAACCTTAAATATAATTTTCAGGATCAGTCAAGAACTCAGTTTACATTTTATTTCCAGCTATATCTAGAAGTGTACAAAGAAAATGTAGAATTGAGGTGAATGTAGTATAACTACATCCTTTCTTCTAATACAGGGGGCTGTAATTGAGGAGCAAATGTACAGAGGATAGATGGGTCAAAAATATGGTATATAAATAAACTTGTGAAGGTTGAACAAAAGATAGAGAATTTAATTTAAATATTCAAATAATTTTTAAGTTAGATAAAGAAAATTGTTTAGACACTGACAGTGGTTTTCAAATATCCAGGATTAAACTAGTTAAAATCTGATGCTTCCTTATGTTGAAAAGTCAGAGTTGAGGATGTATGGGGATGTGTTAATCAGCATTCCATCACTGTGACCAAAATATCTGAGAAGAATGATTAAGAGAAGGGAAAGTTTACTTGGGTTCATGGAGCTCAGAGATTTAGTCCATAATGGGCTGAATCCATTGCTCTGTGTCCAACATGAGGAAGAATATCATGCAGGAGGGCATGGTGAAGGAGCAGTGCTCCATTCAGTGTTGACCAGGAAACAGAGAGAGGGCAAGGAATGTCGGGAAGATGAAGCCCTCCCAGTCATAACTCCAGAAACCCACTTCTTCTAGCCACACCTCCACCTCCCTATAGTTACCTCCCAGTCATTCCATTCAAACCAGGATGAACTTTTTAATTTACAATTCTCAAAATTCAATCATTTTTACCTCAGAACATTCCTGCATTGACATGGGAGGTTTGGGAGACAACTCATATCCAGATCATAACAGGGGAGTAGTAGGAGTAAAGTAAAACAAGCAGAAGGGATATTCTTAGATCCTGCACCAAAGAGTTGTCCTGCATTTTTGGGTTCAAGTAGCAGACATGACTTCGATTTCTTTAGGAGAAAAAGAATACTATTTCATAAAAATGAATGAATATCTTTTGTACATAACCACTGTTTCATATTTTAGTTGAAAGTGACTTGTCAAGAAAAATCCACAACAGATGTTAGACTAAAGAACTCAGGTCCTTTGACTCCCAATTTAGTACTCTTCCTACTAAATTACATTAGAATTAACCAGTAGAATTCATATACACGTCCCTAAGCTTTGGAGTTTTCTCTTTTGCTAGCTCATGCTGTATGGTTCTAATTGATTTATTGATTTATTCAATAAAGCAGATGCTGCACATAATGAGCAGTAACTATAAACTCAAATGAAATCAGCATAGCTAAAGGAGAAACTCTGCTCTAAATTAATGCATTATACACATGCCCACATATTGAAATTATTGTTCTATTAATAAACCTTATGAAACACACAGAAGAGAAAAATCCAGTTTCACTTACTCTGTTACTTGAACATTTTTTTGTAAAATATATTTATATAAAAATTTAGGATAATTCCATTTTGGTGATTCTTCAAGTGTTTAGACACAGAGATAAATGCTCTGGTACATTTTCTTTGTTTTTAAAATAAATAAAATTATGCTTAAAACAATTTTCTAAAGAACATGTACTTTGTAACTAAAAAGCAGTGCAGCAAGGATAGATTGATTAACCAGAATATGAGTCTATAAATTCATCTTCAATCTGAAAACACACATACCTCAAGAAAAATTATTAGTGATTTTTAGTTCATCCATGTTCCTCTCTTCTTGTATACTCTCATCTGACATGTCTTTTTCAGAAACCTCAAGCCAGGTTTTTGCCCAAACATAAAAACACTGGTGGTTTCAATCCCTTTCTTCTTCCTGGGGAAAATGGTCTATGCCTTTGATTACTGACTATCCTTCTCAGGTGAGCTTCCTTTTGCAAGATGAGAGTGAGAGCCCTAAGCCTCTTACATATTTATATGTGAACTATGGGAGTTATTTTCCTCTTTAAGCCTTGGTCATGGTTTAAAACTTTACATGGCTTTATTCAATCATATGTAAATGAAGAGACTTTGTGCTGACTATCTGAAACATGGCCTTCCTTGGCAGAAATTGAAGATATTGCAGGATGTTTGAATGGTGTTCTAAACACAGTGAGACGAAAAGTGGCCATCACAGATTAATCCTGCTCTCTAGATGAGATTTATTTGATTGTACCTCTTAATTCTAGAAGAAAATTCTCCACCTTACTTAGCTTTTTTTTTTTTTAAGACTGAATTTGTTCCATTTATTTTTTCACTTGTTATCAAGGTGTGATACCTTGATCACGTGTAGAATAAACATCATATTCTCTCCTCTGTCTTTCCTATTCCTATCCTATGTTCATATGTGAGTACACCACAGTGAATCTCATTGTATAAGTTCACAAGACCAGGGCCCTAATTAGAATAAGATATATTCCATGCATGCACAATTTTATCAAAAAGGATTCTAATGTCATATACAACTAAAAAGAACCAATAAAAAGTACTGTATTCTCAATCTGGAGATCCCTTAATCCTCATATTCTAGAATTTTCTGAATGATTATGATGCACTCAAGTTTGAAAGCCCTATTTTTTTTTTTTTTTTTTTTTTTTTTTTGGTATCAAGGATTGAAGTCAAGGGCACTCGACCACTGAACCACATCCTCAGCCCTATTTTGTGTTTTATTTAGAGACAGGGTCTCACTGAGTTGCTTAGTGCCTTGCCATTGCTGAGGCTGGCTTTGAACATGCAATTCTCCTGTCTCAGCCTCCCAAAGTGCTGTGCCACTGCGCCTGGCTTAAGAATGTTTTCTTGAAGTTGAATAAAATATGTGTGTAGTGTGTTCCTCTCCTTCTGATTGCATACCAAACAGATGTAAAGGTGATTGCTGATCAGTGTGAGTTGGCTTTATAACCACATAAAGTTGCTACATAAATGGTGAAGTAGTGCAGTATTTGATGTTTCAGGAAAAATTTTAGTCCCTGAAAGGTGGTTTCTACTTTAGTTTCCTTGGAATATTATTCAACAGCATGGAAAGCATTCATTATTTTAGAAGAAGAAAACAGAAAAAGAATGTTCCTTTCCATTAAAGATTATTTCACCATTGAATGAAGCATTCATAAAAATCAGGCAACCAATAAAATTACATGAAATGAGTTTATGTAATAAGAGAAACAAGCAAACCAAGTATACTTACATAGGAAGCAGGCAAGTAATTAATGCTAATGCATGCATGAATATTTGGGAATGTTTTCTAAGTACAGTTATTTATACTATTTTTCTTGATGCTTCTATTTCTAGAAAGGCCAAAGACTTTCTGATGACTAGAAAGATAAGTTCAGAATTTTATTCATCCATATCAAAATGACCTTTGATTGAAAACAAAACTAGTTAAACTGCCAATACTTGGTTATTATCTCCTTTACAAAATAATCAAATATTTTGGTTATATATACATGCCTGTAACATTTTATGTTTTTCCCAAATACAAGGATCATAAAAGCAATTAGAATTATTTCAAAAAATGGTTGTTCTTTCACTACTTGAAGATATTTAAGGAAAAGAGAAATGATTAAGGGTATCAACTAGGATTTCTATTTTTCTTTTTAATTTGGTCATTTTTCTTAAAATGTTTTTTCAGAGAAAAAGAAATAAGGAAAGCAGGTTTACATATACCCCTTTATGAATTTGCTCTCACTTTATGTAGCAAAATAGGCAATTTATATAAAGACAACTCCATTTTTGAAGTTAGCTAGACAGGTTCTACATATCTTGATATCATATTAGACTAAGAAAATGAGAATAAAGGAACACATATGTATGGGTGTCACTTTGCATTTGTGAAAGTTGTGTGTATACTGCTTTTCCACTTAGTTTTTAGAAAAAAATGAATATTTATTTGTCATGGTTCTGGATGCTATATTATTTTCCTATTATTGTTGTAACAAATTACCACGAATGTGCTAAATTAAACAACACAAACATATTGAGTTAGTTCTGTAAGTCAGAACTCTGATAGGGGTCTTGTTGGGATAAACTCAAGGTTTCGTCCTGTGTTCCTTTCTGGGAGTTGTGTGAGGGAATGTGTTTCCTCTTACATACAGGATCTAGAGGTCTTGCTTATTGATCTGCTCATAGCAGATCATGAATCATGGCAGATCATGAATTGGGAATTCCTCATTCCCAAGGCAGTAAGAGTGACTTGAAACCTCCCCATTCATTACCTCTCTGACTTTTGGCAGGCAGGAAGTTTCTCTACATTTAAGGATTTGTGTGATTCAATTGGTCTCACAAAATAAAACAGAATAATTGCTTAATTTCAAGGTCTTTAATTTTACTTCCATTAGCAAAGTCTCTTTTACTTTATAAGGTAACATTTCTACAAAATCTGTGGAGGATTAGACTTTGGATACTGTTGAATTCCATTAGACTTGTATCATTCAGAGTATTTTCTCAAATGTTGAGAAGGGGAAATGGAAACTTAACTGCAGAATTATTTCTTTATTCTTGGTTTTACTTAAACAAGTGAAAATAAACGAAATTTCCTCTTTAAGAGAGTGATGGACAATGTATAATTTGATACTAGAGGACATATTATGGAAGGCTTTTTTGAGACTAAAGAAATCTTTGGAACATTCTGATAGATTTCAATCACAACGCCTTTTGTATTTCAACATTTTCCCTTAGAAAAATAAACTGATCTGTCACATACAACAAAGAAATTCTAGCCAAAAATCATTATAAGACTTTCCCTAGAGATGTTGGTCCAATTTTTCATCGTAGTCAAAATAGCAGGAAAAATGCAGAAATATAGGTAAAATATCATTCCATCTTAGTCTACAACCTACTGCACCCATATCTTAAATTATCTGTTCAAGCATGAGATTTTAATTGGATAAAATAATTCAATGATATTGAAAGAAGACCAAAGATGAATAACTAAAATATTAAAAGAAAGATGGAGCATCACTATAAAAAAGCTTAGTATTTAGCACTGAAAAAATTTTCACCCATAATAATCCAACCTCCTGTGTTACACATGATGAATCTGGAATGGAACTCATGTCCTTTAAATGATTCTGTGCAGTCCCTGAGAGAGCTGATCACCACAGTAATTGGGTAGTTTATCAGCAGCAACTTAACTTTCTGCTCACTTCAAGAAATATAGAACCTTCAGTTTCGAGGAAGGAAGCACCTACAATGTGACTCACACCTTGCTTCTGTCTCCTACATCCTCCCTTGTTCTTCACATTCTGCAATCCTCCTAGTCTTTCAGTCCTAGCCATTCTTAGTTTATCCACTTCAATTCTATGCTCTCTCATACCCTATAGTTTTCAACTTTGGTCACTGTGCTCCCTCCAGAGTGCTAATCCTCATAATTTGTCTTCTTTATTACCAGGCTGCCAGAAATTGTCAAGGAATGTCTTAAAACAATGTTTTCAGAGTTTAATGAAAAATTCTTGTTTCCTATTCTAAAAGAATATTGCACAAAACATACTCAATATAAAGTATATACAGAAGAAGAAAGACTGCAAAATTAATTGAGAACTATATTCTATTGATTGAATCCTACAAAATTAAGTTATTATACGTGTGCAAGTTGACACAACATGAAATAATTTTCATAGAACCATACCATAACAATATGACTGAATGAAAATACATATAAGTTCAAAAAGATTTAGAAAGCTTTTACAAAAATCTGTTCATTTATAATAATGTGAACATATTTTTTTCAGAAATTAAGTCTGGAAATATTAAAAAAAAAGTTTTCATTGTTTCAATCTGAAAGAAGCCTATTGTCATATTAAAGGTCAAAAAAGTCTGTGATAAAAACAATACTTGTTTAGCTTAATTCAATCTAGCATATAACATTTACCCATTTTTAAACCACAAAATCCTATTAAGGTATTTTATCTGATAATATGAGCACATTTGGTGAGACTGTGTTGAATATATTAATGAGCAATGCATTTTTAATGATTTTTAGAAGGTAAAATATGTCACTCTAAGAGTTGGTGCTCAAAAAAACATTTATATTCTAATAACAAAATCTGACCCATAGTATGTAGAGAAAATTCAGACATTGTACTAATGTGCATTATAAAAAAGTATTAATATATTTAAAATAATAAGCATACATTCTATGGTTTAACTTTGCATGATAAGTTTTATGCAGAATCATTTTAAATTCTCTTCTCTGAGCAGTCAGAGAGAGTAAGATATGACCAAATAATCTGTAATTTTTCAACACACATGAACTTGTGTAGTTTTTAAGGTAGTATGTTGGTCCTTTGGACTGATACTGTCAAAAGAATGCACCTCTTAGGTAAACCATGAGAGGCCAGTAATTCTAATTTTAGGAGCACATCAAATTAGCAAGGTCTAATGAGATAGAAAATTTGATTGTCATTTTATCTGTTGTAAGGGACAATTACCTTGTTTGATACTGGTATTCAGCAGACACATGTGAGACATGACGTCTACTCTAAGAATCTGTTTCTTCCATGGGAGAGATTTTTGGAGGCTATATTTGCTCACTTATGTGTGTGTATTTTTATTTTATTTTCAGAAACACATATCACAAGTAAAAATTGAGGAAAGATTCTAATTTGAATGATCCACAGGGTTCAGGTAATGCTATCTAGATTCATCAGAGAATTAAGTATTAACTTCCTTGAAATGAAACAAGTGGCAAGGTAAAAACTGATGTCTGATGAACATGTATAATCTGTTGTATAGGCCAAGAATTCATTTACTAATAAGCCCTTATTCAGGTAGAGGCAGAAGAGTAACTCTCCTTCCTCATCCAAAAGTTGCTTATTGTAATTTCCAAAATGAATGCCATATTGTGTACTCGTCTCCCAGTTTCATTTTTCTTGTGGTGCAAGCCTTCAAACTCGTGTTCCAGTTCTCATATTTCTATGTTTCTTCTGGAAAACTATTTAGAGAATCTTCCTGCTGTGCAAGTATCAAAGTGCTTTTCTCCTCTCCTGTCTCTGGAGGCCTGAAGTTCTCAATCTTTGGGCTGCAAGAAGTGTGCTGACTTCTACAAAGATGTTTGTCTGTGTTTGTTTTTATGTATGGGTTTGGAGTATAACTCTCAAACTTTGTGTTCCAATTTATTACCACGTCTCCCAAAGCAGTTTTGTTTGATCCTAGAAGCCCACAAAATTCCTCTGGAATTATCCCACAATTCCCACTTCACTTTCTTTGTGCTTTTCAAAAATTGCCTATAGTATTTAGCATTGGACAAACATTGTCACACTAATTGCGAACTTTCTTTTTTCCCTTTCTCTTTGGCACCTCTTCTCTATGGACTCATTATTTCCAGTTACAAAGCAAAATATCCAATGACTGAATGGAGGAAAGCAAAAAACAGATAGTAGGTTATATATGTTATTTTTGCTGAAATCAAGTGTGAAGGAGTGACCAGACATGCTGATCATGAGGGAGTATGTGTGTGTGTGAAAGAGAAATACAGAGAGAGAGAGAGAGAAGGAATGAGTGGGAATTAGTTGGGATGGAACACCTGAGAATATACAAGGAACTGAAAGGGATACCAGTAACTATGGCATATTAAAACAAACAAAGGAAAGAAATAGTGGATGAGGTTAGAAAATTAGATAAAAACCAAGAGCATAAAGTAGCAAGTAGTTTATCATAGAATTTACAGATTTTATGTAGAATGTGATTACTAAAAATTTACCAAATAATTAAATATTTAAAGCAATTTTACTTTAGATGTTGAGAGATATGATATTATTTGATGTTTTACTTAAAAATTCATTTTAAAGTAAAAAAAATTCAATTTGTAGATCACTTGTTATAATACTTTTGTTGTGAGAGATGTTGTTTCTTTCAACTGGTGATGTACATTTATCTCTTCAATGTGTATTACAAAAAGAGACCTCAAAGTACTGCCCAAGAGTTAGCCTAAATAATTTTGTCACTATGGAATCATTATTTGAATTCTCTGAATGTTTTACAATTAAAATATTGTTGGCCGTGGTGAAACATGCCTGTAATCCCAGCACTTTTGGGAGGGTGAGACAGGAGAATCCTGAATTCAAAGCTAGTCTCAGCAACTAGGAGGCGCTAAGCAACTCAGTGAGACTCTGTCTCTACATAAAACACAAGATAGAGCTGGGGATGTGGCTCAGTGGTTCAGTACCCCTGAGTTCAATCCCGGGTACAAAATAAACAAACAAACATCTGAACTGCCAATTTCATAAAGAATGCATACACTCCTAATAGTTCATTTCAACATTTTAATGTTGTTTTCTCAAAATACATTTAAAGGCTAAAGTATCTGTATGCCAAACATATACAGAAGTACATATTTTGGAAAATATGTACACTGTTGATCCTCCTGTATAATTGCATAGCTTATAATTTTAGTTTTTGACTCATAGAATTATATTGAAAAAACATTTTATATTTATATTTCTTTTTATTTATAAAACTTGTTTTCATCTTTTTCCAAAATTGCCTATTGGGAAGTTATGTGGAAGTATTGGGCTCTTTGGAGGTATTCCTATCTTTTGCTCCCTTTTCTGTTAGGCTACATTATAAGTCATAGAGAAAATAGAATTTGATACAAAAATAATTTCTGCTGCTGTTTCTTAAATCTGTTATCTAGACATCTTTTGTCTTTTTCCATTTTTTATGTACCAGACTATCATCCCCCCAAACAGTTTTACATGAAACAAGAAAAAAATTTTTAAAGAAACTCAGGTTTGTTAATTTCTAGGCAACTGGTATAGCATTTATAAAAGAAAGAAAGAAAGAAAGAAAGAAAGAAAAAACAAAAAAATTAGCTAGAATTGAACATTGATGGAGATTCTTAAACTATTGCTAGGAAAATAGATTTGCTGGGAGTTATTTCTAAAGTATGTTGTTAAGATTTCATGATAAAGTGCAAGGGAGTTCTCCTTGGAGGCTTCTTCTCACCTTAGTATTTCCAAACTATTTCCTTTCACTGCCTGCCTGCCTTACAACTCCACTTATGCAAAACAATTAAAAAAATTTTAAATATGTCTTTCTATTTGAAAAACAGATTCATTGATCCTGTAGAAATAGTGTATGCTTCTAAATGAGTCAAATTACTGTCATTTAGTGGGTCTTAAACACTTGAAGAAAAAAATTTCTTTTAATGAATCTATTCTAGCTACACTTTCAGGATAGAACATAGATCTCTTTCTCTTTCTAGCTTATGGGATAACAAATGAAGAACTTGGGAAAATGCCAAGAACAAACTGATCAGGCATTTCTGGGGTTTTTTGTTTGTTTGTTTGTTTTCATTTTTTTCTGATTTGCATTTCTCTCTATTTATTTTTTAATTTTTTTTTTGGTTGTAGCTGAACACAATACCTTTATTTTTTAGGTTTATTTTATGTGGTGCTAAGGATCCAACCCAGTGCCTCACACGTATGAGATGAGCAAGCTACCACTGAGCCACAACCTCAGTCCCATTTTTTAATTAATAAAAAGTCTTACTAAATTCTCAGGTTTGGTAATAAACCATGTATATGGTATTTACATTTAATAAACACCATGAACATTTTCATAATATTTAAATTAGATTTTTATTAAAATCTGACCGTAAGCTCATGTTGCTTGGTTGAGCTGTTATCTTTTCCCTAAAAGCAAACTCTTAAACAGTTATAAGTACACTAGTTATATTGAAAAATCGGCTTTACTTAATTAAAATATCCCAGGATTCTATAAAAATTTTGACTTAGATACCAGCTAGAAGATAAAATATGATACAAGTAATAGTAATGATAATAAAATTATTGAATTTTAAATTTAATAATAAAACACATTGAATTTTTCTTCCACTGGACTCTTTTGCTTCTTTCTGTTTAATAATGGACATTTATACATATTTTTTCTTTCTGGAAAATACTAAATCAAAAATTTGGAATAAAACTATTTCAAAGTATTTTAATATGTGAAAGTACATCAAATTTCTTACTTGTGTTAGTTGCATATAACACATAGCATTTTGCTTACAATAAATAATAAAAAGAAAATCCAAGAGGAAAAAGAAAAGCATTTTGAAAAGAAGTTACTCATCTTGTAGAATTTTTGAGCCTCCTTTGTAAAATACTCAATTGTAAAGAATATACACGAGTATTTTTTAAGGCCCTTCAGGAGAAAGTTATATATTTTTTGACAAAATAACGAAATATGTGGTCAACAGAGAAAACTAACATTTGTCCTAATAATTCAGTGATTAATTTTAAATATCAGATTCAAATTGTTATATTGCAGTATGTTTATTTTTAAAAAAATATCCACTACATATAGTGCATAGCTTTCCTAAATGAAATCTACAATTTGGACATTGACTAACTTAATTGAATTAGCAATATTGAAAAAGTTAATCCTAGAGCACCTTTCTAGATTTGTTCCAATGTACAAATCAACACGACAACCAACTTTCCATCTATTGACAGCTGATGACAACACTTGTGTCCTTTTTTTGAAATTTGTGTTTATAATTTTCACTCTGTAAGATTTGTTTCAACAACCAGAAAACAACCCAGTAAGCAATTTCAGTTTAATGTAGATGCTCTGAAGTGTAAGTGTGCTTTTGAAGTACTTGAGGATACTTGGTAAAAAAAGTAATATGCTACTTCACAAAAAAAGTGAGTGTCCCCTAAGCCATCTAACTGAATCCAACACTAGAAGTAGGTAAACCTGCCCACCTAAAAGAGAGCATTTTAGGAAATATACAGTAATGAAACAGGTAACATTCTTTCTTCTTTAAACCCAACTTCTATTCATGGAACAAAAAAGAACTTAAATAGTTCCAGGAAGAGTTTTTACATTGAGAGACTTGTAAGTGGTCAAGTATATTTAATATAATGTTTTCATATATATTATTGCTGGTAACATTATGATGAGAATCATTTGTGGATATTTGGTTAAAACCAAATGGTACATTTTACAGATTGTGATAAATTTGCCTTGAAAGGGACTGATTAGAAATAATTTCATGTCTTGGAAAGGTGGTTTTCACTATCAGGTATCCTAAGCTAACAAATACCAGGATTACAGCTTTACAGAAGGAAAAGAGAATGTTTCAACATATGATGTAGATGGAAAAATATCATGGTACATTATACTGTAAAGCATTACTAAAATTATTAACAGAATTAGAATATAGCACTAGCTTGCATTCCCCCTGAGATTAATGGTGTTGCATTTGCTAACATTGAATAGATATTTCCCCTTGAGATTATAGGAGTAAGGAATAAAAAGTTGTTCTAAATCTTTATACCAAATTAGGAAATAATTTCCATATTGCCTACCCAGGAACTTCAGGTAGTTTTTGTAAGTGTTGGTTTGCTTGGGGTTAGCTGCTGCAGGAAACAGATGAAGAGAAGGAACTATGGCAGAAAAAGGCCTGTACAAAGCAACCTGTCTTCCAAATTTATATTTTATCAGAGTTGTTCTGTTACAACATTTTTATAGCGTTTATCTTCCATTTGAAATTTCATTTGAGAAAATTTGCCTGAAGTGAGATGTGTGTACATGTATGTGTGCATTCTTAACTCTTTGCTAGTAGGAGTAAAAAATACTTCTTTCATTAGGATGCTAAAACTTCATTGTTTTTGTTTATTTGAATTTTGTTTGGGAAACCATTCATAATGATCTGACTATGGCAAAGTGAAGGATAAGGTGGTTCTGAAATAGGTATTCTGTGCTAAAATCTGTGCTGGTGAGATAGATAGTTACAATGTACTAAATTATTATAAAGAATTTATAAAACTGTTATCTCGAGACATTCTTGGAAGAAGTATAAAAAGGCTATAAACTAAAAGTAACAGGAAGCCCAATTTTCCCTGTAGGTATCAGGAATACAATAGCCATAATCAGACTAGATTTCGACTGTTCTCTAAACCAAGAGGCAAGAGACCCAATATCAGCTAATTAAAACCTGTCTCTGGCTTTCAGTTTCTCTTTTTTACCTATAAGATATGATAAAGAATCACTGGTTTTCATAGCTTACTCTTTCCTGTCTTTCAGATATTACAACATTAAGAAAAAATGTGAAGGACATTGGATTGGACTGAGTTCTTGCTTGAACAACAAGAAACTAGACCAAACTAATAGAGTCACTCATGCTGTCTGCCACATAACCAAACAGCAACTTTAAGGAAGCATATAGACCTACAAACAGAGGAAGTTTTCTTATCAGAAAAACAAGGTGACTTTAGTCTACTGAGTCACTTTAATGAGAACGTGCAAGGAACATCTGGCATAAACATCCTGAGACATACTAGGACTTGTTAAGTTGCTGGTCATAAAGAACAGCAGCGATTGGAATGCTTAGTCATGTTTACTTGCAATCGATAAGGAGTTGTAAGGGGCACTAGCCATCCATAGGCATGCTTAGTAATGACTGGTTTCAACTGATAGGGAGCACAGCTACATGGGCATGCGCAAAGAACATGCCCAGTTGCAATTACATCATCTCACTGGACATAACCAAAGGACATTGACTTTCACTGGGTATAAGCAATCACCAACATACACCACCAACTTGGAACTGTGTTCATACTGCTTGTCCCGTCACATTGAGGGTTTTGCTCCAAGGACATCGGTAAGACTGGCCGCCTTGCTGTCCATCCCTGGATCAACTTCACCATTCTCTAATGTCCAGCCATCGGCTAGGGAGAACCACCAGATGAAGACAACTTCTGCTCTTCAGCTAAGAGAAATATCATGTTTTCAAAGATATTTGGGGGCTCATGGTTGCCCTAGGATTGTATAAATTGCTTGAAGTGTTTGATTGCCCTAGGATAGTGACTTTCTTATAGTGTTTAATTAGTGTGCACTGAATGCTAGTTGGGGTGCTCCAGCACACCCAACAGCTTTTGCATTAATTGTTTGTATTTGATGATTGGTGTGATTGAATATATGCTTTCATTTAAAGACAATCTGCCTCTGAGTAATTATTAATAGCATTGCTTGTGATAGAAAGTCTCCTCTGCTTTAAACCCTTACAAAAAAGTAACACAAAGTAACCTCATGTTAGGCAGTTTGATTTGTTTTCTATTGTCCTTTTCCTTTGTCCCACCTTACCAAACTCCAATTTTTTTTTCTAACTGCAATTGCTCAGTAGGAGATCCTATTCTCTTTTGTAGAACAGAGGTTGCCCAGAATTATGAATGTCAAAGAAAAGCACATCTGATCTCTAAATAAATTTGCTGTAATGTTTTCTTTTGACACTATAGTCTTGGCTTTCTCATAAACTCAAAGAGTCTTTCCAGGGTTCCATTATCCAAATTGATTTGTTCCTGGCATTTTTTCTCATCACTCTGTCGATTTTGTCCATGATCTTTTACAATCTGTAATGATTGGCTTTGGTGGGTGGTGGGGTGGCTAGTTTGTTCATTTATCTATATTGTCACCATAAAATGTAAACATCATGAGGACAACTCCATTGGCTGTCTTGTTTAGCAGACCACAGAATGCAACTCATAATGAGCATTCAATAAATAATTGTGAAGGAACTAAAGAATTCCTTTTAAGATATATTTGGTAATCTAATAAGTGAAAAAGGATCATTTTTATCCTACTTAAAATAACAACATGGCTTTCTCATCTTAAAAAGACTTCTATACCTCTTCTCAGTATTTACTCTGAAGAAATAAAGTCATCATACCACAGCGATACATGCATACCCATGTTTATAGCAGCACAATTCACAATAGCCAAACTATGGAACCAGCCTAGGTGTCTATCAACAAATGAATGGATTTAAAAATGTGATGTATTAACACAATAGAATTTTTATTTATAACGAAAAATGAAATTATGGCATTTGCTGGAAAATGGATGAAACTTGAGACCATCATGTTAAATAAAATAAGTCAAAGTCAGAAGGGCAAGAGTCCTGTTTTCTTTCATATGTAGAAACTAGAGAGGAAAAAGAAAAAACAAGATGGGGTTGATCTCCTAAAAATCAAAGCAAGAACAGTAAAGGACAGGGATCAAGGGGTGAGAAGCAAGGAGGGAGGGAGAAATTTTGAGGGCTGATATTGGCCAAATTATATTATTATATTGTGTGCATATTTGCATATATAACAATAAATCTCATCAATATGCAAAGCTGTAATGCACCAACAAAAAAATTGGAAAAAAAAATCTTCTTTTGTCTGTGCTCCTTAAACTGGTGTATAAGCAGGCATCCCAGAAGAATTCATGCAACGAAATGACCTACAATATTTTTTTAAGCAGAAAACTTTTTTCAAAAATTAGAGGAGAAAATAAGCAAAATTATTTAAAACATTGCTTTATTACATGTAATATGGCTAAGGATTAAAATGCAAATTCACTTGAATCTTTATTATAAATTTAAAGAACATTCTTGCAAACAGTAAAGATTCATTTAGGTCTCAGGAGAGTGAGACATTTTCTTCTTACCAGAATAATAGTGGAGAGAATATTTTGTTAAATATTTTTGAGGTATTTTGTTCTCTCTGATATATCAATTAGAACTTCTTATAAGAAATAAAACTTGAATCCCTTTCAGATTCAGTAATCTATTTTAAGACAATTTATTATATTGCATAGGAATTTCAAGTAGCACAAGCTATATTGTGTATATTTATAAAAAATAGAAAAATCTTATAGCAAATTGATGAATACATCCAAGGCTTCATTCATGCATGCTGTCTTAAAAGGACTAGATTTCTCTTTGTTAACCTGTACTTTAAATGGCCTTTGCTAAAAATGCAGAAATTGTCCCCAGAGTGTTACCAATATAAAAGCATCATTGTGTTTACCACTGCTGGAAATCTTTTTTGTTCCTGTCTGTTTGTTGCTCTCATTTGAGCAGCTGCTTGGCCAATTTGAAATGTTTTGCTGAAAGATGATTAGGGTAAGACTTTCAAAGTGTTTTTCTCAGGAGAAATCATCAAATACCACTGAAGTCAAATTTTTGTCAATAGGAAATCCTTATTAAGTCATTTTCACTCATATTTCAGTCCTGTTTGCAGATCTTAGTAATCATACAAGATAGGAAGAACAAAGAAAGTTAAAAGTAAAAAATAAATTAAAAAAATGAGAATGGTATATTCACAGTACATAAAGAAATGAGATGGGAATATGGGAAAGAGAGCAGATGAGATGTGAAAAAAAAAGAAAAGAAAAGAAAATCAGGTGATTGAAGTAGAATTTTTGAGTAAAGACAGGCAATGGAATATGAAAGCCATTTTTTTAAACTCCTTTTTTTTAGAATTGATTGTTTTAGACAAAGAAATTTTTAGCATTAATATTCTGATAAATGCATCAAGGTATGAGGAAATGTATTTTGAAATATATTTAAATTTTTTTATCATAATAGATCTTTATAAGGACAACATAAATAACCTCATAAAAGTTATTTTAATGGAATAAATTAACAAAATGATAAACTCTCAATAAAGGACCTTGGTCTTAATTTGAAATTTAGACAAGCAGAGGATGCTTATGCTCCTAAAATAATTTCTCCTCAAAATTCATTGAAAAGGATTCTGCTATGAGCACTTTATAAGAACCTTATAGTAATGTCCAACCAATACTGATTGACAATCTCTAATCCTTTAGTAATGAAACCAGAATTAAAGATAGGTAGTCATAATGGGCCAGTTTGAGTCTGGGAAGTTGGAGAAGGATTAGAACACTAATGCCTTCACAGTCCTTCCTCCACCTTTATCAAGATAACCTACCTTTGCTCCAACTAGTTGCTAAGGTAACCTGTCTCAGGGATTGTCCTTTCCTAGAGGGAGTTATCAAAGTTGTTAATTACACCCTTTTCCTGCCCAGATCACTCCACATTGGTCCCTCTAGCCTATCTGATTCTCATCTTTTGGCCATCCCACACAGGGAACATCTCCTGGGCCTTGTCATGTATGTATGCAGAAAGGAGAGAGATAAGAGGGAGAGAGTAGGAGAACAAAGGAAGCATAGGACATATAGAAAAGCAGAATATGCTCATTTCTTGAGATACTAGGACACTAGCTATGGCCCCCTTCTCCCTTCCAGGAGAAGTCTATGTTACCATTTTTAAAATAAACCCTGATTTGTATGCTTGCCTTGGCATGCTCCTCTAACATTATACTTCAACATGTGAAGAAGCAGAAGCTGTCACTGATAACTGGTAGTATTAGTAAGACCCATGAACACTCTCTTTCCACTGCTAGCACTATAATTCTATTACAGAGGCATTATTCATTTTGTAAGACAAAAATTATGGAATGAATAATTGTAACCACAGTGATCAAGACAGATAAATTTTCTGTTCAATCTCAGAATAAAGGAAGCACTGAAAGAATGAACTTTTGTGTTTAAATTATCTCAAGGTGTTCAAAGCAGGAACAGCTACTCTCCACACCAGTAGTAAGTATGTCATGACTATTATTGTTGGTTTCTGTTCCATTCTCCTTGTATGTTAATATTTTATAAGATTAAAATTCACAGGGTAGGATTTGATTGTTTCCTTTAGGTCATGTGTCTTTAACATGACTAGGGCAGGATAAGAAGCTTGAATGCCAAATTCACACAGATTAATCAGAGATGTACAGTTGGAATTTACCAAAAGTAAGTCATAATATTCTCTCAAGCACATGGAGAAAGATTCTGAGCTACCAAAAATCAATATATTATGACATTAATGTACTTTCGTATTGAGGCAGTGTGGAAGCTTAAATCTTGGGGGTTTAGAACTTCCGAAATAAAGATTCAAATTCAGGCTCTGACACCTAGATTACTGCATGACTTTGGGCAAATAAATGTGCATTGCCAGTGTCAAGTTTTCTTTTCTATAAAATTAGTTAGGAATATTTAGCCTGAAACATTAAAAAACAAAATAGGAATCTTTGCCAGGTGCGGTGGCACATACCTGTAATCACAGAGGCTCAAGATGCTGATGCAGGAGGATCACAAGTTCAAAGCCAGCTCTCAGTAAAAATGAGGTGCTAAGCAACTCAGTGAGACTCTGATACCACCAGGTGTAGTTTACCTTGACAAGTACTGTATCCCCCAAATGTTAAAGTACAACACCAGAGAAGCATGCCTTGGTGAGCATAGAGTAGAAAATAGGAAGCTTCATTTAAAAGATAGTAAACCAGACTTCTTCTGGGAGGAAGAAGGGGATCCAGAGTAGAATCCATGGGATGAGAAAGTCCCTTCTTTTTATACATCTCAGGTTTTCTTTGTTCTTTTATATTCTTCTCCCTTATCTTGTTTATGTCCCCCCATTCTGTATATGTGATCAGAGATGCCTGAGATGCTGGTGAGAGGCCAAAAGGTGGGAAACATGTGGGCTGGAGGGGCCATGGTGGAGTGATCTGGGCATGAAGGGGACCTAGGACGAATTAATTAACAGCTTCCTGTCTGCTCAGGAGTTTGTTTCATTAACAACTCTTTAGGAGAGGCAGTATAGGCAGAGCTCTGGGGGGCATTAACATTGTAATTTTCCAGGGACAGTCTCCAACCTTCTGGACCCAAACAGGTCTGTTTTCTTCAATCTGGTTCGATTTATCTATCTACACTGACTGCCTGTCTTCAACTCTGGCTTCAACCTTATCTCTAAATAAAATACAAAATAGGACTGGGGATGTGTTTCAGGGCAAGTGCCCCTGAATTCAATCCCTGGTACAGAAACTAAAAAAAACAAAAAACAAAAAAAGAAAAGAAAAGAAAAAAGAAAAAAGAAAAAAAACAGGAATCTTTGCTTCCTTTCATTTGAAAAATACTCATTAAGGTTCTATATGGTCAAGACTCTTTTATTTTTTAATTTTTATAGCAGTAGGTGGCCTTACTAATCCCTTTTATAAAAATTTTTCTTTAAAAATTAAGGAAAGATTCTTATTTTAGGTTGATCATGAGTACACAGGGAATCAAACATACCTGATTCATAGTGACTATTTAGTGTCATACTATGACAGCACTGTAGATGAAACTGCCTATGAAAATCCACTTCTGGCAATTAAACCTGAAGGAGAGGTATCTAATATCAAAGTATAGCATCAAGTTGTTTGGGTTTTTAAAATTTCCTGAGTATGTGTGTGAAATGAGCATTTATATGAATCTAAATTTTATATATGACAGATTGACACAGATCCTAAAACTTGTCAGCAAAAATGACAGTTAACATATACTGATGGTTTACTATATGTGGGCCACTAACTGCTTTATGTATATTAGATTATTTAACCTTCTGTAAGGCCCTATAATTTATATATTTTTATTTCCATTATTTTCAAATGAGAACATTGTGACCAATCAACTTTTTATAGGCTGAAGATCTAGTATTTAGGTGCATAACTTCTCCTGTATCTCAAATAAAAATATAGATGCTCTGTGAAACCACTTTTATTTTCAAAATTTATATAGCCAATAACAAGCAGAAATGAGATTTGAATCCAGTCTGCAAGACATAAAGGTGATAGGCTTAGCCACTGGGTTATCTTGTAATCATCAGACTGAAATGAACCACCCACAAAAATGGGTGTAAATAAATAAATACAAAAACATATGATTGATTTTTAAAAGAATTATAAAGTTATGTTTGGAATTTAAAATGAAAATATGTGTATTGTTAGAAGATTGGGAAACATAAGCAGAATTAAAAGTTCTACATAATAATTTGAGAAATGCTATTTTTAATACTTTTGGTGTCTTTATTGATTTTATGCTTTTGCTAAATGGAAATTCTATAGGATATTTATTAGAAGATACATAAATGCACATCTTACTTTTATATATGTATATAATATTATATATAAGATATATAAAAGCTTATATAAGATATATACATATTCTTTAAGATAATAAATGCAATGTCTATATAAGATTCCATCATTATAATTATCTTGCCCTGTATCTTCAGTAACCAGAGTGCTTTTCATTTAATTGGAGCTAAATGAACAAATTAAGTAAATTGGATATTTACAATTTATTTCATTTGACCAAGGTGAACTTTTTCAAGTTTGTATTTTAGTGAAAATTTGAGTATTTCTCTTATAAAAATCTGCTTTTATTTAATCTTTAAGATCAATTTCAGAAAATAATTACTTGGCCAAATAGGACTAGTTATATCTGGTAGTTTTTTTGTGATATGGTCTTTGCATTGTGTTCCTTTATCCTTCTTTGTGAAAAACCCATTTAAAGTAGACTAATATCAGAATTTGGACCTGGGCAGATCTTTTCAAAGGTGAAATATAGGACATTACTTGATATAGGCTAAACTCAGAGTCAGAGGCACCAACAAGGGTATAATATTTCCTACGTACTTGATTTCTCATAGAACATTGTGAATTGTTGTGGTCATAGTTGAATCTATCCTGGAAATACATCACAATAGAAGACACTGCTCCACCTCCTAATATTCTCTCTTTCTCATAGACTAAAAGTGAGAGATCACTTAGAGAGGGTTGAAAGAAAAATATAGTTTGACCTTAGTAGCCAGGCAGCCTGACCTTTAGTTCTAGGGGTTTAAAGAATTGCATATAGAAGCACCTACAGAACTCAAAAGCCCTTGAGTCAATGGGACATTAAGTTTGGATGAGCCTTAGGCCATGTGGGAAATTTTAGGCTTTCCTGCAGGTGGAGAGAAAGCCATCTTTTGGAGCCACTTTTTTGTAATGCAATCCAGAGAGGACTCCCAGGGTCAATTCTTACTAGTGGTTTTCAAAATAAGGCCTTTTATCTGATATTATATATTTTTTCAAAGTTCTGTTATCTATAGGAACCTTAATTGGATCTTATGGTATTTAAGAAATCTTTCTTTTAGGACTCCAAGTTATCTAGGCATTACATTAGGAGGAAAGGAATTGAAGGGAAACTCTCTTAATAAGGAGGTTTTAAGGGGAAAAAGATTGTTCAGAACTCCTACAAATTAAGATGGTAAGGATTTCAGAGAACTTCATTGGATCAGGGAACTAAGCTAAAAATTTCAGCTGATTCCTTTCTTGAATATCAAGAAATGCCACAATCACTTTTGTATGCAAAAGCTTGGTCCTTGTCCCCAATACCAATTAATGTCAATTTTATAGTGAGAACATGGTTTTGAGAAAAAGGAAAAAGGT
Organism: Geosciurus inauris; assembly: GCA_004024805.1. Lineage (NCBI taxonomy): Eukaryota > Metazoa > Chordata > Mammalia > Rodentia > Sciuridae > Geosciurus > Geosciurus inauris. Next base: position 140,552 of record PVHX01002614.1, on the reverse strand, counting down.
TTATTGCTAATATACTTGATTGAAAAATGATTTTGGACCTTTTATAGGAAACACAAGAAACATGAGAAACATGTTTCCTATAAAGGAGAAACACAGGGGACTCCTGTTCCCAAGGCTATGACTCTCCCCATAAAAAGGGACAAGGAGGTTTTAAAGGAACTCTTCAAGGGTTACATTCAAGGTGTACTCTGGTAGGGGGTCCCAAGGAACCCTGATTGCATGTTAGGATTTCCTTGTTAATTTGGGAAATGTTCACTTCCCAGATCCTGAACAGGCATCTCCTTCCTGTAATGGGTGTGTCCAAGGGCCATTAACTAGGGAAAGAAATAATAACACTGTGTCCCTAGTCTTATTTGGGGGGGGGGGAGAAGAAAGAAATATATATATATATATATATATATATATATATATTTTTTTTTTTTTAAATAAGCCTTAGAGCATTGAGGGCTATATTCAGAAGGTGAAGGGACCACTGTTACATCTTGAGTCTCAGGTGCTGGGCCCTGATAATTACTATGCAAAAGACTCTCCCTTTGGGTTTTCTCCCATATTCTTGATTTGTGTACAGCCCAAAGTCTTGCTTCTTCAGTTTGCTGTTTCTTTCAGGATTTAATCTTGTGCTTACCTTCTTCTTGCTTCATGAATAGCTATAGCTACTTTGAATTTCAATGAACATTATCCAAAATAAATTCACATTCATGAATTAGAAAATAGACTTTCCTTGGTTAGACTAATTCATGGCAGGGTTTTTCTTAAGATCATTGTTGTTTTAGCATGATGGGATCCACTGTCATTTACATTCAGTAGATTCAGTTCTCCCGGACCTGCTTGATTATATGAAAGAGGTTGTTTTCTGCCATTTTCCTAAAGATGCAACTGTGGACCAAAGCATAATTGGTATCTTGAGAGATGTTAGAGCAGGGAATGCTATGTAGATGTTCTGATCATTAATTTCTAGCTAAGCAGAAGATCCTTACAAAACCAAAAGACTGTATAAATTATGATAAGCATCATTAGAAACTAAGGTATTACCCATGAGTTCTCATTATGATCTGAATATTGCATTAACATAGTGATATCAGAAAATCAGTTTGTTCCAACATTATCCATTTTACCTTGTATACTTATGTCTTTTCTTTGTATGATATCAGAATTGAGTTGTGATATCATTTAGTTATATATATATACACACATATATATATCCACACACACAGATCTATAGGCTCACACACACACATACACACACAGAGTAGGCATGCATTTCTAATTTTGAAGGTGCAAATCCTTTAAAGGGAAATCCTTATTTGTTAAAAGAGTGAAAACGCCTTCAGCTTTTTCATCCTGTTTTGCAGTACTTTGGGAGAGTGGCCAAAATTCTTATTTTCCCAGCTTTCACACTTCTATAAAATAACCATCACCATGACAATATTCTCATATTTCCTATAAAAAGTCCAAAATCACTTGTCAATTAAATATATTTATATGTTTAATCTGAGCCAACAGTTGAATTCTGACACTAGTTGAATCCGAGACACTAGTTGAATTTATAAAATTACTTCTCTAGTTTGGTCTTTAAAAATTAGACCAAATATAAACTCTCACTGATTCATTAGGAGTTGACATCTTTTCTTCATTTATCTAAACATAACTTTGTTTTATTAGAACATGATCATTATATGAAGGTTATTTTATTCCATGGAAAAGTTTAAAATGTGGAGAAGGTAGTAGACTAGTTCATCATGAGTAAAAGAAACAAGACACTAATTTAAAAGGCAACATCATTCAAATGGAAATTATTATATTAGGTCAGGTGTGGTGTTGCATGCCTTTAGTTCTAACAACTTGGTAGACTGAGGCAGGAGGATTACAAGATCTGGGACAGCCTTGCAAATTAGTGAGACCTTGTCTCAAAAAAAAAAAAATAATAATAATAATAAAAAGCACCGAGGATGTAGCTCAGTGGTAAGTACCCTTGGCTTCAATCCCCAGTGCAAAATAAAAGTAGTAGGTATAATCAAGCATAATCTATTATAAATCATCAAATCTAAATATAACTTTTGTTTTCCTTGGCAAATTGTCTCTTCCTCAGTTTTTTTTTTTAATTTTTTTTAGTTGTAGATGGACACAATATCTTTATTTATTTATTTTTATGTGGTGCTGAGGATCGAACCCAGTGCCTCATGCATGCAAGGCAAGCGCTTTACCACTGAGCCACAATCCCAGCCCCTCTTCCTCAGTTTTAAGTGTACATTCCCAGATGAGGTACATAAAAATTTATTATAAGGTAATGGTACTAAGGTTTCTGGAAAAGGCTCGTATTGTGTGACTTCTGCTATCTAAATCAACAGTAAATTGTAAGAAGGACAAGTCTTCTGAAAGGCAGGGTAGCATTCATTATGAAATACCTACCTTATAGCCTCATTCCTAGAACCTGCTGAGCCAAGTGAGAAGTAAGGTTGACCTGATATAGTTAATGTGGTGAGATCTCTAAACTCAACTGGTGACTTTATGAAATTGATGTTTAACTATGATGACCAAGATCTCCAGGTACCCAAGACTGGCAATAAACCAGTGTTAATCTTGACAGTCTAAATCTGATGGGTGAATAAAATTGGAAGTAATTGTCTCATTGGGTAAATGAGACATTGGAAGTTGTACCTCAATTTGGCCAAGTTATTTCTTTGAAAGAAGTGATGTCACATATTGTAAAACTAAGGACTTTAAAAAAAAGAGTAAGAAATGCACTAGAATATTGCCTTTTCACCATTTCAAAAGTTGTAGTATTATCATTTCCCTTTTCTGTACCAGAAAATGTAGTTTATTTTTCTACATCATTGCGCTTTTGAAAGATCATAAAATTGACAACTTCTGATAAGAAAATGTTCTTATTCATCGAGAAAACAATTGTATGAACAGCCACAATTTCTGCTTTGCTTCCACAGCTCTCAGTGAATATTGCTTAAACTTGTCCAAGAAAATAACTATAAGACATTAAAGGAAGAAGCAGACATGAACTTTAATACATTTCCTATTCACCATGAAGTACTGCAATCCCAGGACACCAGGGACTTTGGAGACCTTGGATGAATGATTCATGCCAGACCAGTGACCTAATATCTGTGGAGAGGTGGTACATTTTGATTGCTATTTACTAAGGCCATCTCCCACAAAGAGACCTTGACTAGGGTGACTCCTTTCTCATCAAAACTCTCCCACTAAATTCCCCCTGACATTAAAAATGCTGTGTCCTATCTTTGGTGAGGTTTCAAACTGCAGACCCGACATCTCATAGTGAATAGCTATACCCCTATTTGCAGTAAAAAATAATCCAACAGTATTTCACAAAGTATGAAGTTTATATCTTTTTTCTAAGTTTGGTGTATAAATCATGTTTTATAAATACAGTTGACACAGTCTTGCTGATCTCTTCCTTGCCATTGAGTACCTTAACCTGCTGTAATAGCCCTTGAAATGTTTTGCTTCTTAGCAGAAAATGATTTATTCAGTAATGTTACAGTGATTCCCAGTTTAAGGAAGGATTGTATTGAAGTGACTTACATGTGAGTCTCAATTTTGCAGCACCAGTTTTTGATTAGAGTTTTTCATGGACAAATCTAAAAATAATCTGCTTTTGTAGGTTAAAAAAATTTTTCCCCTTGATGATACTTCTGTGATGATGGCACAACTCTTCTCCCCCAAAGGAATGGATTTGGATAAAATAGCAACCACCTAAGCCATGCATGTCCTTCTAGAAGATGATATTCTGACACTCGAAGAAAAGCACGGTTTACTAATCTCCCCCCATTCTCACAAACCACTGATGTACACAACCATATTGTTACATCAGCAGCCTTATATTTTAGATGCTATTGCTATTTTTCTTATTCTTCTTTGCATCCAGGCAACCCATCTCTATTCTTAACTTGCATTCTGGAAGGCTTATCTCAAGTAAATAGGACACGGAAGAACACTGTGCAAAGCAATTTTTCTAAAACTCCTACATCAATTCAAAAGCTTTCTCTGTTCTTGCTAAGGTTTTAATTGACATGCACATTTAGAAATTCAAATTATTGATTTTCAGCAGTCTTCACTTAAAAATGGCTGCCCACTTAGCCAGACTCAAAATTAAAATTCATAAAGAAGCGTTTTTATTTATTTTACAAATATGCCACAGTGCACATTACTGATAATATTAGTTGTCTAAGCATGACTGTAACTGCATATTTTCCTTGGGTATGCTTATAGAGGAGAGAGAGTTTCTTGCTAACCATAGAAACTCTGTAAATAGAATCCTTCTGGAACAACTGTTATGTGTAAAATTAGCTTTGTTTAAAATTCACATCCAAATACAATGTGAGTCTATTTATCATGTTATCTTCTTTTTATACATCTAAAAATCATAAAACACTCTAAAACAGTCATTCTCTTTATCTTCATTTTACAAGGAACTGCTTAATTTGCATTAGCAATCTAAATAATAGCCATTTTATAGAAATGAAAGCATTTACAATGAAAATGTCTCCAGGCTGATTATTCACAACTAGAGTCTTTAAGAAGATAGCTATAGAGTATAAAAGTAAAAAAAATAAAATATAAAAAGATGAGGAAAGTTTCACAGTCTGAAATTAATTCCTAATTTTTTTATCAACTATTTTGTTATCTATTGCTATGAAAAAAAAGAAAAAGAAAAAAAAACTACCCTAACTCTTAGTGTTTTTAAATAATCACGTTAATTTTTTTTATTTATTTATAATTTTCAGAGTGAGAACTTCCAGAAGAACTCTGTTTGGTCATTTGTTTCTGACTTGCTGGAATGCCATGTGCTCCTGGAGCACTTAGCGAAGGAGTATTTACTTTGAAGATGGCTGCTTAATCTCATATCTGAGTTTTAGCCCTGTTAATCTCTCCCTCCCTCCATGAGGCATGCCATTCTCCAGAATATCTTTATGTAGCATAATTATCTCTTCTCACAATATGAAGGTCTCAGAGCAGTTTTACTTCTCACCTGGTGGCTGTCTTCCAAGAGAAAGTGTTCCAAAAAACAGGAAGTGGACACTGCCAAACCTTTATGGCTCATATTGAAAAACTGTCATAGCCTCATTTTAACTTATTCTATTTGTCAAAGTAGTAGAAAGTCCTTTTACAGATCCAGAGAAAGAGATTGTACCCTATCTATCAATGGTAGAGATCTGTGGGGATATTATCAGTCTTCCACAGCTAGATTTCTCAGGATTGTCTTTCTTTGCCCCATAGAATGACTCTAAGTAGAAACTGATGAACTGTAATGAGACCAAGTTCGAGGACTTCTTTTCCAATTGTAAGTCTTAGGAGAAGAGTCCAACAGAGGTTCCTAGTGCTTACAATGACAAAGACTATGTCAAAGCTCTATCAAGACTAAGAAAAATACATTTCTGCAGTTATCTGTAAGTCATAATAATCCTTAAGAGAAACTTCTGCCTAGACCGTATTTTTATTTAAACGTTTTCAGGATTATAGTTTATTATGAATATGGCTCAATAAATTAGTTTATTTGGGAAATGGCCATTTTACCTAATCATTGACTATTTTAAGAAATTCTCAAAGTTGTTACATAAAAATTACTTTAGGAAGAACAAGGCAAGAGTTGGAAATCCTCCATATAAAATATTGCTAGTTGACATAGAATTCACACAAAAGGTATACTAGGTAGATAAAGAGATAATTACAGAGCAATTAAAAATATACCTGTTTACAGTTTCTCATTTAAATATACATTGAATACATATTAATTAATATTTATTATGAGGCAGTCACTGAATTGAATTATTGGGTACTGATGAGTATCTATTTAGAGTTTAAAATCTAAGAAGACACAGAATACACTCTTCTGAGGGAAATAAAACTATGATACTGAACAAAGGAGATAAAATCTCTGAAACAGCTTTCATTTGAGTAGATAACCCTGATACCAAGATGTTAGAACTGGGCAAGATTCAACCAGGTGAAAAATGAAGAACGTGGCTAACTCTCTTGACTTGGCAGGTGTGGGATATAATCTAAGGATGAAAAAGAGGGCATTAAAATAGGGGTATGATGTATAAAGGGGAGAAAAATTGTGGTTGATATTGGAGACCTAAGGATCAAGAAAATCTTTTAGGTTATACTGAGAAACTTTGATTAATTTTTAATGAGCTAAGAGCCCTATGCAGGATAATAATACAATATAGCCCACGTATATCAGAGAACATTGCTTTTCATATAGGACAGGAATGGAAGCAGGGAATTTTTTCAAGCTAATGGTGGCTTCTCCTAGACAGGGTTTCTCAACCTTGGCACTATTGACAACAAAATAGCTTTTTGCTGGAGCAGAGGCTTGTCCTGAATGTTGTAGAATGACTAACAGCTTCTGTAGAACTTACCCTCTTGATTCGAGGAGTGGTCCTTCTAGCCACACCAAGAAAAAATGGCCCTAGACAATGTCCAATGTCCCCACAGAGGCAAAGGAGGAAATGATCTCAAGGAATCAATCAGAAAATAGATAATAGATAGGGGCAGAACAGATAGGATAGACCTTTAGATTAAAAAACATGTAACTATTTCATTTAATAGTAGAAAATTGGGAAATGAGAATTCTAATTTGAAAATTTAAGTTCATTTTATTTACTAGTTTGGGATAAAAATCAAGGAGAAAATATTAGAGGAAAAAGACAGGTGTTCAGATTTGAATATAAATTTCAGTTGTCTACTAGAAATCCACCTATAAATGTTAGGTAGCACTTGGGCACATCAATGTTATTATTTTACTGAGTTGAATAAATAAATATGTTCCTATAATCAAGAGATGTATTTAATTAGTCTCCAACTGTTGCCTACAAACAAGTCTGTTTTACTTACACTTTTTGTGGTACTCAGGATTGAACCCAGGGACACTTTACCTCTGAGCTTCACTTTCTTTTCTTTCTTTTTCTCTTTTTTTAGTTTTCTTATTTTGAGACGAGATCTTGCTAAGTTGCTAAGGAGGGCCTTGAATTTTCTTTCCTCCTGCCTCACCCTCTCAGTTGCTATGATAAATATCCTTGTAAGGTAAATTTTTCTATACCTCAATCTTGGAACATCTTGGAAAATTCCATATTTTCCCATCGTTTTTCAGTTATAAGCATAATATGATTTTATACCAATATTTTCATATTATATATTTTGTACTAAACATGGTTTTACATTTATAGTATATATAACACTATATATATATGTGTGTACATATATATAATACTGATAGTATATGTTTTAAACTGTCTTGGATATATTAATATTTTTATAGTAAGTATGATTTTAAAGCCTATTTATTATAATTGATCATTTAATTATATATGAATTATAATTAAATATAAACTAAACTGTAATTATATATAATGTTATGTATACATTTATATGAAAAATTTAATTTTAGGTATTCAATTATAAATTATACATATTTGACTGATTTTGAAAATTTTGCCAACTCTAAATCAAAGCTTTATTTATACCATTCAAAGCTTCTCTTCCTAAGCACAATTCTCTCCCAAAGCTGGAAAGGAAGGTCTGGAATTTTCCTCTCCCTTTATTCCCTACCCTATTTGTGTAATATCATATACAGTCCATCAAGGAGAGATGCTACTAGAAAGAAAATCCTCTGAGTTGTACTCTCCCCTGTGCTGTTATTATCTGGTTATAGCACCCTCTTTTGCAGGCAATCAACTGCTCTTTTTCCAATAAGAGCCCGGTGAAGGGACTTGAGGTGGATATCTGCACAGAATCACGTGCACTGTCTATTCTCTTGGTGACACAGATACTCTGTAGTTCCTTCCAAGGAAGATTCAACCCATAGCCTCTGTTTATGAAGAAGTTCCTTTGTCACCCACAGGCCACTTTCCTGCACAAGGTCCTTTAAATTAAGTTTTAAAAAGCTTTAAATCCGCACTTTCATGCATTTGACTCATGAGAAATTCACCACCCCTGTTCCTCTAAAGAATAGACAGGCAGCTTGCCAAATGCTGACCACTCTGTTTTTGCCCTGCCTCTTGACTCTCATGTATTTTTTCATTTTTTTAATAATTGTGTGATTCTTTGTTCACTTGTATACTCAGACTTCACAGGACACATATGCTGCACTCTCATAAACTCCCTAGGACTGTGATGACAAGGATTCCCCACAATTCCATAGTCAACACCCATCTATCCCAGAGGAAAATATCATGTCCTTTTTGACAAATACTTGACAGAAGGAGGGAAAGCCCCTTTCTTTTTCTTTTCACCATGGAGAAGGAAAACATTGTCATTGCTTTCCTGCTTACAGTTAGTGCTGCCTTTCCCTCTTCAGAAAGTTTCTCTTTTAAATAAGATCTGGATAGTAGGGAGTAAATGTCTAGTTGCAGACTTTTACCTAGGATATCTTTAGAATACAGAGATAAATATTGCTTATTTTTCTTACATTTAGAGATTCAGCAAAATTCTGAGATTATATTCTGTTACATCAGCCTGGTACTCAGAATTTGATCTAAATGTTCAGACCATATATGGAATAGATTTAAAGACATAGTAAAGGTCAAAATAACCTGGAAAAAATAATGTATAATGATAAAAAATAATGCAGTGGAACATCTTGGCACAATCCAGAGTTTGTAGTTCTGGTAGAGGAGGAGAAGATTGAAAAGGAAACTAAATGTGAGGATACTTATTAGAAAAAATTCAGGAGATGTGGCATGGTAAAAACACCAGTAATTAGTATTCTCAGCTGAAAATAAGCAAGCATTATCTATCTAATTTACACAATAAGAGATTTATTTAAAATATGATGTGGTTTACAATATCTGCGTGTTATGGTTTGCTATGAGGTATCCCACAAAAACTCACGTGTGAGAAAATGCAAAAAGGTTCAGAGAAGAAATGACTGGGTTTTAAGAGTCTTAATACAATCAGTGGATTAATCCCCCTGATAGGGATTAATTGAGTGGTAACTGAAGTGGTAGGGTGTGGCTGGAGGACGTGGGAATATATATATATTGTATCTGGAGAATGGATTCTCTCAGCCTGCTCCTGATCATTATGTGAGCTTTCTCACTACACTTTTACACCATGATGTTCTGCCTCACCTTCAGTCTTGAGGAATGAAGCTGACCTTCTATGGACTGAGACCTCTGAAACAGTGGGCCCTGAAATAAAATTTTCCTCCTCTAAAATTGTTTTTGTCAGGTCCTTTAGTCACAACAGTGAAAAACCTGACTAAAACACTTATGGGACACTTTAGGAAGATAACAAAGTTGAATTCAAAAGTTTAGTAACTTCATATATTTTTGGCTAGAGAAAATAACCAAACTCATCCTGAAACAATATGGCCATCGCCTCACTGAATATGGTACAATGGCATTGGAGTGTTAAACCAAGAACTTCACTGCACATACCCAGATGAATGAAATGTGTCTGCTCTTACACTTGTCTGCATACCCAGTATTCCCATCTGGTTGTCTGATATTGAAAGCCTAGAGCCATAGTAAAATGATGAGACATATCATTCTATTGGTTGGGACAGAAGCTACCTTGTAGCTAGTCAAGAAGTAAATGGGATGTGAGATTGTGCATAGAGTATGTATGAGCCATAGTCCATTTTGTGCTGCTATAGTAAAACATTACAGACTGGGTAAATTATATTAAAAAAAAATTGGAAGTTTAATTGTTTCCTAGTCTAGAAGCTAAGAGGTGAAAAACAAGGAACCAGAAATGATGAGGGCCTTGGTGCTACATCATCTTATCATGGAAGGGTAAAGAGAAGGTGAGAGAGAGAGAGCAAGAGATCAAACTTGCAACCTCAAGCCCTTTACAATTGGCGTTAATGTGTTCATGACATTAACATGAACACATTGAACTGGGCTTGTAACCCCATGGTAAAACATTTGCTTATCATGTGCAAAAATCTTGGTTTTACCCTCAGCACTACCAACAAAACCAAGAAACCCCTGCTGCTTTGTGAGAACATGGGATTGGGGGGACACATTCAAGACATAACAGTACGAAACTTTTATTTGAAGGAGAGTCAAACCATGAGCATATAACTAAAAAATAATGATATTTCTTTCATTTGCTTTTCTGTTATGGTGAAAGACATTAGCATACAATAAAATATTTATAAAAATAGACATAAATATAGGTTAATTTAATATTCAAAAGCTTTAAAATGCAAGAGGAAATGAGATTAAGGTAATACCTTAAGCAAATGGCCTTTACTTGAAGAAATACTTCTTTGCACATGAAAAGATAAGTAAAGGTAAAGGTGGAAAGTGTTAAGTTTTTAATTAGAGTTAGAAGAGTAATGTTGACCTGCTGTATTACTTATCTTGTCAAAATGTGAACTTATGCCATCATCTGATTGAATGATGGGTGTTAGGATCCGTGGATGAATCATTGCTTTGAATTTTCCAGAGACAGAGGCTGACACCTCCCTTCTTACTTTCTCATTGTGAAGATGCTGCTCAGTCTGCCTGGTTGTCTGGTGACTTGCCCTATTTAAAGGGTAATTTCGTGGTTGCTATAGAGTCTGTCAGTTCGTGACGTAAGGGGAGTGGAGACTGTTTAAACTTTTGATCTCCATTCTGTTTTAAAGCAACTTTCACACAATGAATCCCTTTGATGTAAAAACCCTGTAAAATAAGTGCTCAGAGCCTGCTCGTTGTTAGTCCTCCTCCATCAGAGTTTGGCTAAACCACCGGGTCCCATTTTCTGTATTTCTGTGTGTTTGTCTTTTTTCCAATCCCCTCATCAGCCCAGTTAGAGGAAAATAAGTGAAGGTTCACACTGGAAGTGATAGATGGGAAGTAAAAAATGGGATAACTTGAAAGTCTGGATGAAAGTGTGAACTTTCATTTTAGTGAAGATATCACTAAAATGACAACACTGCTGAGAGTTGCAATTTTGTTTTAGAGTGGAAACAGTCTGCAATGTCATGTGATTGGGCATGATGAACATGATGGATCAGAGACTAACAAATTAAATGGGCAATGAAGTTGAGTTTATTGATTAATAGATTAATCAGTGACATGAATTAAGTACAGGTCATTATATGCTAAATATTTAAGTGGAAATACAAGCTTAGAGAGGAAGAACAGGAATCATAGTGATAGAATAGAAAGGAAGTGTGCAAGAATTTGACATGATTTAGAATTTGGTGATGATAAATTCTGAAAAGTGCCCTCAGAATTAAGTGTGTGAAATATGATGTGTTAAGGAGACACAGAAGGAAGGTCATTAGTGACTGATGATAAACAGGTGAATAAGCTGAAGAGAGAGGATTAGTCACAGTATTGTTCAGATTATTCATAAAGATGTTTATGACTGCATCAAAAAATTCTGGAGTTCAAAAGGAAAGGAACTATGAACCAGTTTGATAACTAAAATTTTCATTGAAATCAATGAAGAGAGGAGTTTAGCATCACTGTTGCAAATATCAGGCAAGCAGTTTTTCTTCTTTTTTTTTTTTTAAAGAAAGATTACCATCTTATTAAAGCTAGTGTTTTTGAGTCTAAAATGATGCACAAGACATATATTATTCCTCCAATTTGTGAAAGTGTATGTGTGTGTATATGTACACATACATATGTGTACATATGTATACACATAAACACACACATATGTACACACATATATACCCCACCAACACACATGCACACACACACACACACACACATATATGACTAGCAGTTCGGGTGCTGGTAGGAAAAACCATGCTCTCTCACATCAACTTGCATTTCAATTAAAGTCAAGATATGGTGGGAAGGTTTGAATTACTTTTAGAGATCACAATGGAAGGGCTTGGAAGGAAGAGGATGTATGCATGAGTTATTTGGTCATGTTAAGAGGAAAGAATGGAAACAGGTGTCTGAAAGACAATTGAATAAAGGAAAAGCTTAACCATCTGGCAATGATTGGAGTAAGAATTTCAAGAAGGTATGGTTGTTTAGATCCTAATGTCTTTCAGAAGATATTCATGTCAGTCTGAGTCCTTTGAGGAACACAAACCAGGATGAAATTAGATGTGAAAGTTGATTCTTCAAGGAAGTTTCTGTGAAAGATATAAAGGAAAGAATGCAACTTCTAGGCAGGAAGAAGCTTTAGACCTCAATGTCAGTCTGATATCTGTGAAGGAAATGATGGAAAGAGGGACGTTTACATAAAGCACACTTGAGACCATCTGGCACCATTCTGGGAACATTTTGAACTTAATGATAAGGAGTTTTGACATGAAGAAGACCCATTGAGGAGTCCCATGTTGAGTATAAATAGTAGAGTTCTAGATTGTGCCATGATCAGTTAATCACCAAGGAACATTGCTTTTGTGCATGGGAGATGCATTACTAGATTCTCATCCTTCAGCTTAATTTCCTACAGAATCCTCTCCTGAAAGGAATGGCATAGCATGCCTCCAAAAACATCACCAGTAACATTCAGTCTGAGTAATGCTGGCTGAGGGAAGCTATTAATGGAGATGTTCCTTGAGGTAGGACATTCTCCTCTTAAACAGAATAAATCATATCAATCATAACATTTTCAAACTTTATCATCTATTTTATTAGCATTTAGTCATAAGCTTTCTAAAGTTTCTATTAAAATCATACTTTAGTGGAAGAGGTAGAATAAAGTAATCAAAAATATAATTATGCAATATGATAAATTTTATAAAGTTTACTTATGCAGTCTTTGAGAAAGAGATGGAGCAAGGTAATTTTTTGTAGTATAAATTGATTAATTTACTAATTTTGAATATCCTTGACCCAAAATCTTGGGTTCTTGATTAGTGTTAGCACACAGAAAACTTTTATGTGATGTTGATAAAACTTTTTCTTACCTATATCCCATTCAACATTTTTTTTTTAAATCAATGACTTAAAATGTCAATGAAAGACATGAGCAGGTGGTGGGAAGCTGATGGGTGAAAGTAACTGTTTTGGTTTTGAGAGATAAAAGAATCAGAATCCAAAATTATCTCAAGTGTCTGGTGAGGCAAACCAGAAGAAATTAAATAAAAAAAGATTTATGTCACAGTTCTAACATTGTAAGTGCAAGATGTTGAGAATCACATTCTGTGCTGCTATGTCCAGAAAAAGCCTGGCAGTGCTACATTCAGAACTGGATGTCACGTTTTTGAAAAGATCATTGACAACTAAAGAGATTTTGTAGGACACAAACAGGACAGGTATATGTCTGAAAGCTATGTCACATACTCACCTCCTGCCAGCAGAGGCTAGTTTCCCAATGGTCTCACGATTAAATACTGAATCACAAACATGTGCCATAAGGTCTTCTACTAGTACTTAAGCATATCAAGCCCCTTCCTGAATTAGAGACTTTAAAATTGCTCCTCTCTGTCCTTGAACATCTCTACTATTATCGTCAGTACAACCAGCACCTCTGTTCTGAAAAGATGCAAAATACATGTAGACACTCACATAATTGCACATGCTCATACACGTGTGTGCACACTTATGTCAAGACTTGTATCTGTAATATTCAAAATACTGGTCAAATATTATATATGCCATAAATGCTTGCTCAGTAATCAATATGAGGAATGCTTTTTCAAGAAATCAGTGTGCTTAATCAGAGAAAAGACCTTACGAGGAAGAGGGTAGAAATTTAACAATTGTTTAAAACTTCAGGAAGAACTTCTTTTAGAAAATTTATTAAGTTGTTTTGGTGAGTTAACAAATGACAGATTTAAAAAAAAAGTTTGAAGTTACTGGGTCAGAGTTTAACTCAACAATTGGGAAAGCTTTCTAAGTGAAATAATTATCTGAAGAATAGAATACTTTTTGAAACGCTGGATTTTCTGTCACTAAAAATGTTCAGAAACTTTATTTTTTTATTTCTTAGGAAAATTTTCTTTTCACATTAAAATGTCTCTGAAATTAGAATGTCTCCTGTCTCCTTCATGTGATGTAGTCTTTAAGTCACTCTCACAATTATTATTCCACATGCATTCCTTATCATTAGATGTCAGCCTTGAACTTAAAGAATAGTTGTCACTGTATTAAAAGATAATCCTAGGTCATAACCCCCAGAAACCAAACAGTTGTGAGAAAAGGACAGTAGGTAATGATCAGATGTTTAGTAACATTCCTGAAAGAATGTTATCTTGCATGATGCTATCTCACCAATAGTATTGATTTGCAGTACTTGATTGGATGATCTTGGATGGATAAATAAGCATTGGAGTCTTCAGTTGCTGCAAAGTATAAAGTCCTAGAACTACAGGAGTTTTAGAATTCTTGAATCTCTTTTTTTCATATTTGCACAAAATTAATACATGAAAAAAATCATATTCAATTAAGTACAAAAGTAAGACTTTAATAAGTTTACAACTTAAATGCTAGATAAACACTGGATTGAAGCTTAATTAGCAATGTCTTTCTTCTTTTAAGTAGCAAAAAACTAATGTATGTCTAGTAAGCAATTTATTTATATTCTATTAAATATGATTTAGATTCTACATTATGCTGCCCTTTAAAGGGATATTGGAAAGGAAGCATACTTTGGAATTAGGTTGAACATTGGAAAACAATATATATACATTTTAACTTGATTTTCTTTAAAAGATAAATTGAACTCCTACCACCAGTATCTGCCCATGAGACCTTATGTTGAAATAGTTGTCACACTTGTAATCAAATTAAAATGATGTTATACTGAACTATGATGGGCATTAATCCAATAAGATTTGTGTTCTTACTAAAAGAGAATAGAGATACATGGAGGACATCATGTAAAGATGCAGAAACACAGAGGACAGACAGCCCTTGGAGGAGAAGACAGATTAGAATTTCAATACCAAAATCCAGGAAATGCCTGGGACCACGAGGAGCTAGAAGGGACAAAGAGGGATGCTTCCCTTGAGTCGTTAGTAAAAACACAACCCTGCCAAAGCTTTGATTTGGGGCTGCTTGCTTCAAGAGCTATGAAAGAATAATTTTCTGTTGATTTTAAATCTGTAATAATTTCCAAGGGCTGCCATAACGAGAAATGACAAACTGTGATTTGAAACAACAGGAATTGGTCCTCAAGTTGTTGAGAATGGAAGTCTAAACTCAGGATGTTGGTAGGACCATAGTCTCTTGAAGGTTCTAGGGAAGAATCTGTCCCATGCCTTTTCTTTAGCTCTGGTGCAGCCACAGACCTTGGAGTTCTTCAGCCTACAAAGGCACAGCTGCAGTCTCCGACTCTGTGGTTATTCTCCCTGTGTCTTCACATATTCTTTCGTAAGGATCCCCACCATGTTGAATTAAGAGCTAACCCTGCTACTGTGTGACCTCACCCAAACGAATTGTATCTGCAATGATGCCATTTCCAAATAAGATCACATTCTCAGATATTGTATGTGAGGATCTCAGCACATCTCTTTGAAAGACATAATTCAACACTTAACAGTAAATTCACAAATAAATTTATTTTCCATACTTTAAAATCTCAGCAGTGCGCTTTTAGTTTTCATGATAATGAAAACATGTTTTTTTTGTAAAAACATTTTAATCCATTCTATTAAACAAAATGCTAATTTCTAGTTGCAAAATACATTAAGTTGCTTATTTTGAGACTTGAGCACTCAAGAATGTAAAGAATGCTGTTTTATTATGATATACATTTCACTTTCTATCATAAGAGACTTTCTAGAATACTGAAATTTTAATATTTGACTTAATTATAAATGGAAAATGTATTTATATCATCTTATATATTCTTGTTAAGAAACAATGTTTTAAAATATATAACACAAAAGACACATGACAGCTATAAAGCTTTATTTTCAATAATTGTAATATAGTCTAATACCAAAATATCTGCCAACTTCTTGGGATAGTCTGAGTTGAACAAATTGTTAATGGTTAAGGTCTTCATTTCGCATCTGTTCATATTTCCAATAATGACAGTTTATATACCTAGAACCCATGTTTGTAATGTTTATCTCTTTCCTAATAAGTTATTGATTGAATTTTTCAACAGTGTTCTCAGTAAGTGCCATGCATAGTAACACAGTGAAATATATGAATCTTTCCTACTGTGCATTGGTAATTTTATTGAAAGTATGCAGTGTGTGTGCGTGTTTGTGTGTGTGTGTGTGTGTGTGTGTGTGTGTGAGTGAAAATACCCAAGTGTATCTATTCTAGACTGATTTTTTAAAATATTTTTTTAGTTGTTGATGGACCTTTAATTAATTAATTAATTTATATGTGGTGCTGATTATTGAACTCAGTACTTCACACATGCTAGGCAAGTGCTCTACCATTGTGCCACAACCCCAGCCCCTAGACTGTTTTCAATCACTGATTCCACCCAAAGCAGGAACGAAAAAGAACATTTCATTAATTTTTTTTTTTTTTATGGTAGAGGCACCACAAATTCCTTTCCACAGATAGTATTTCTCAATTAGATGTCAGTGCATTTCATAAGGAATCGAATAAGGAAGGAATTGCTTTGTGACACATCTGTCAATTCATTTGTCAATTTGGGGAGAAAGAGAAAAGCACAGATGTAATCCTAAATACTCTCCTATGGTTTTCCTCTGGTGTAAATCATGACTCTCTAGGATGCTTCCTGGGTTTTAGCTCCTTTCTTGCTTTCTTTGAAGCACACTTCCCCTCCTCCCACAGGATGATATTGGAGCTAGTGAGGGGAAGGCCGAGCCCTTTAAGAGAATGATTGAACTGTGATAGGGAATCTTAAGAGATTAACCCAGAAGGAGTGCCATTTTGTTGTCCTGAAAGGAGGCAAGGCTCTGGTGAGATCTCTGAGCTCCTGCAGAGTGGGCAGGCCTGTCAATTACCTGCAAAAGACTGACAGCACTTTTTCAACTTTCTGTCCTGAAGAATACAGGGCCTAGCATGTCTGCACTCAAGGTCCAAAGATTTCAGCTGCTCTCATATGCCTCCATTAACCTCGCATTAAGCAAGTTTAAGTCTACTTTTCCCAATCTGGAAATAATGTGGCTAGTCACATTCACTGTAATCTATCTTGTAAGTGGAGAATACTGAATGCATTTTGATTACTACTTATGTAAGAAATAACTGTCCTCTATGAAATGTCAAGATAGGACCTCACAAATCTCTAAATTTCTTTGGATATCAGCAGATAAATTGAATATTAATATGGACTTTATTTGTTTTCTGAGATACCCTTATTATTTATTTTTTCATATTTTCAGCCTTGAGAGTGAGGATTCTTAGATCATGTATGGGAATTCACTCTGTATTCTTTTAACTGATACACAAAAACATAAAAATTATACATATGTATGTATACATATACACATTGGATGATGTTTATATCAATTAAAGAAATCTATCTCCTCAAAAATTTGTTTATTTTTGATGGAAACCTTTTACATACTTTCTTCTAACTTTATGAAATACAAAGGGCATTGTCATTATGTCTAGTTATCTTACAGTACAGTAACACACTAGAACTTCTTGCTCCTAACTGTAACTGAGTGCACATTGATCAACCTGTCCCCAGAGATATCCTTGTTTAAATGCATCAAAAGTAATGAAACCTACAATTTTACTGTTCATGAGAGGTTTATTTAGAAAGAGAACTATGAAACTTTAATACTGTGTTGATAAATATCAGTTGCTGTGGTCTGTATATATCCCCCCAAATCTATATGATAATGGAATTAGGAAATGGAGTCTCTTGGGATATGATGAATTCTTGAGAATGGATCCCTCATAATTGAGGTCAATGCCCTACAAGAGAGACCACAGAGAACTAGCTACTCCTTGCACCAGGTAAGGGCACAGCAGAAAGTTCCCTTGTATGAGGAATGGTCCCTCACCATATACCTAATTTGTTGAAGTCCTGATCTTGGATATCCAGTCTCTGCATCTAGAAGAAATACACTTATTTTGTTTATAAGTTAAACAGTCCATAGCACCTTTTATAGTATCCAGATGGCATAAGGTATCAATAATAGAGATTATACAGCAAGGATACAATCTGTTTTGTAGTTCTATAAAAAAAGGACACAGATATGGCAAAATTTATGAGTAAACAATTAGATTTAAGAAACAGAAGGACTTTCTATGAGGCCATGTAGAAGAGTAAAGAATTCATTACAGAAGAGTGAAATTTCAAGAGTAAATTTTTGGGTTATATTTCTTCTATTAGTTTCATTTTCTGTTTTCAGACAGTTTCTAATTTTTGGAGGGGATCTATTTGGCTTCAGAAGCACTGACTGACTTCTTCCTCCTAATATAAAACATGAGATTAAGATTGAGCTAATCAGTTCATTTCATTATTGGGTATAACCATTGGTAAATATTTGGCACACAAGGTAAACCTGTCCAAGCAGAGTGAACCTCAGGATCTTTTCTGAGAATTTTGGGACAAATGTGTCTTACTCTAATTGATAAGTATGCTAAAAAAATAAGCTAGTGCAAGTAATTGCTATATACTAGGACCTACATCGTGAGAAGAGGAGGAAATAGGAGAATCAAGAAGGTACAAAAAAATAAGAAACAGAAAAGTGTAACATAGAAAAGATCTTGGGAACCTGATATGATGAAGCACCTCCCTCTAGAACAAATGATATTTGGAATAAGTCACATTTCTGGATTTAATGACTATATGAGTGAACAAATTTTCAATTTGTGCTCATATGACTTTAAGTTTTATATCAAGAAAACTTAAAACTTGAACCCAAAAAGGAAACTAATATAACCTACCACATCAAATTCTTAACACCAGCATCATGGCAGTCTGCTATACTGGAGAATATTTGCTATTTATTTTAGTCTAATAAAATTTGGAATAGTTTTCTTTTTAAAATAAATAAAAATATAGAGCTTTTGATAATGACACTGCCATCACTTAATTAGGAGCAAAGGGAATATTCTATCTCATAGAAAGAATCGCATGTAACTCATTAATTTTTTCCCACTTTCTTGGCTCTGGAACCCCTGTGAATTTATTTTACCCATGACCATCATTCATCATGGATTGTGGAGAGAAACATAGCCCAAAATGAGTCATATAGAACTTTTCCAGGGGAGTAGATCTATGAGTTGATAATAAAGGTGCTGGACATAGAGCTTCTACAGATCTTACACCCCCTACAAATTGTGATTTTACGATATATGCATTTACAAAAAAATGCCCCCAAATGGATTATTTTTATTTTGTTTGTAGGCTCTATGTTAAAAAAAAAAACAAAAAAACTTATTTTCATGTCTATTTTCCCTTTCTACAGTGCCAAAACATGCTATTTTTATTTTTGGAGGTAATGTAATGATTGCCTCATTTGAAAGAATCTCTTCCCTTTCCCTGCTTGGTTTATTAAAAGATTTTAACATCATTGCCTACATTTAAAAACAAACATGGCTCAACTCATTTTAATATGTCAGGTCCAACATTTAGGTGAATAACTTAAGCTTGCTGTGACTTAGCTTTCTTGATTGAAATGTACACAAAGTAATAATTTCCTTAAAGATTATTAATGATTAGTGAACAAGATCATACAGGTAAAGTGTTTAACATAGTCTGACACATATCGGCCACTCAGTGCTACCATTTGATTGAAATTAATCTGATAGGATGTTTTAGGCAGCTTTTTCACTGCTGTGACCAAAGAAGCTAACAAGAACAACTAGAGAAGGAAATGTTTATTTTGGGGATCAGTTTCAGAGGTCTCATTCTTTAAAAGACTGGCTCCATTCCTTGGGTTTGGAGGTGAGGCAGAACATCATGGTGAAAGACTGACAGAGAAAAGCAGCTGGGGAAATGACACCAGAAAGCAGGGAGAGAGACAGAGGGAGAGAAAGACATATTTCTTCACTCACAGACACAAAATATATACCCCCACAAGCATACCCCCAGTGACCCACCTCCTTCAGCCATACCTTACCTGCCTATAGTTACAGCCCAGTTAATCCCTATCAGGGGCTAAATGCACTGATTAGGTTAATCCAGTCATTTTGCCTGGAAACTTTCTTACATTGTCTCACATATGAGCTAAACCATAACACAGAACATATGACTGAGATAGTTTTCAATTTAGCCTAATTTCAAAAGTATACCAAAACTGCAGAATAAAATAAACATAATAATGCCCAATTGTTATATATTATAATCATTATAATATATCATGTAATCATATATTACAAAACTGAAGCATTTGGCATGCAGAATAATTTTTATTTTGCATAAAAATGAGTAAGAGGACTAATATTATTTTCAAATTATACATGAAGAATTTGCAGCTCCAGGAAGCAAAGTAAAGGCTATTGGTCATACATACAAAATATAGACATGTCAGGACACAAATCTAGGCTTTCTGACCTCAAGCACAATATTCATTCTGCTATGACAGTACTGTATTTGTTCATCAAGAGTCTTATCTTAAAGAGTTTGGAGTGAATCTGCACAGTATTGCATGCAGGCTGGCAAAGACAAGGAACATTGGATAGTCTTGGAATTCAGTAAGAAAACCATGTCCTACCAATCATCAAAGGTAAATGTGAATGTGTATAAGCAGTCTCCAAAGAATGTAACATGTTTACTTTAAAAAGTCTTGGAAATATGGTGCTTTAAAGAATTGAACTAGTGTTAGCTGTGTATAGGATTAGATTAAAGAATATGTAGAGATTAAAGATAATCACAGTTACAATGATCATATTTTGTATTAGACTTACACTTTAACATTTTCATGACTGTTTCATGTTTTCTTCTAATTTTTTAAAATTAGAGCATTGCTATATAGTATGCTCATAGAAAATCTCCAAGTATAAAAATTGTCATTTAAAACAATATGAGCAGTTTTATTTAACATTTCTTGTAAACGATTTGGTTTTTACTGAGAAATATCCAAGCTTGCAGCAGAATGTATGTTGGTGTGAGGAAATGTCGAGCAACTAAGAATAAAACAGAGTTGTATTTTGGGTCCATGTGGATTTGGTGTGTAGGAATGGGTATGTTTTAGTGAGTGCAAGTATAGTAGAAGGTAAAATATTTGTAAAAGGTAACCCAAAGTCTGTCATAATAAGAAATTTTTAATACTCACAAGTGAAAGCAAATATGTAGACATCATTATAAACAGGACCAATATAATGCTTTTAAGCAAAAATGTCAATTCAATACCTAGTATGACTGGTAAAGGGAATACATTTAAATTAGTGTGAAAATGTTATGCACATGCTGGAGAAATTAATAGAGCATAGTGGAACAACACACTTTAAGAGAACTTTGATTGTATTACTATCTACACACTCACTTGCTCATTCACACATCTCCCTTGTGAGTGACATGGAAAGGTATATGGGCTCAGCATATAGTCATCTGGTCTGACTAGTTGGTCAGTGGCATTCTCTTGTTGCCACTGGGCACCATGTATGTGGTTGTATGCAACTCAATTCTATGACTAAGAGATTAGCACAGGAAGTAGCTAGGGAGCTAGAGTATAAACTAGAAAGAGGGAAGTTCATAGATCTGTATTAGTGAAAAAATTCAGTGCACCAGCGTCTAGTAGTTAGAATTAAATTAATCATATGAAAGAGTTTAGGATTTTTCTAAAGTGATACAGAGAATGGTTGAGATATTCATGCTTTGAGAATGTTGTCTATTAAGACCGGCTACAACCATTCCAGACTGGGTAACTTGATCCATGGACCTGATTTAGTTCTAATCCATTTGGCCAGGTCCTATGATTTAATAGCTCAGCCTACAGCAGCTAATAGAAGTATCTTGGTGCCTCTAAGACTGTTTACTAAACCTAATTCAAGGTGCTGTAAACTGATATTAAAAATCATTGTACAATTAATGCCTCTTTTCTTGTTTTTCTTAAATTCCTGCTTACTTTGTTATATATACCCAGACTATCTCCCAAGCCTCCCAAAGGACTACTAAGCAGACATCAGTAAGAAACACTCATTTAATCCTTCAAATATTTAAAGTATCTGAAAGCCCTTTCTTCACTTACTGAGAGCTGCTCTTCTCCTCATTGGCAGCACAGATGTTTTCTTCTCTATGTTGTCATAGTTAGAAAACCTCAACCCTGCTGTAAGGAAGTGGGAGTGATAAGGAATCCTTTAGTCAGTAAATTGCTTTAGAAGGTATAAGTGTGTCTGTATAATAGGGAATTATGCCAATGAGAGTGCCATTAAAAACAAAGGCTTTCCAAAAAAAGGAAAGAAAAGAAATTACAAAGTTTGTAGTTAAATACTAAACTTAGTGCTGCTTTACACTGAAGGAATAAAATTCAATTTCTTTCCAAGTACAAAAGATGTTTTAGTGTTAGTTCCTGCTTCTGGATATAATCAGAGCTTCATATGGGTTATTGTGCAAACTGTTGCAAAGTGCCTTAAGGCAACTTGACCTGAACCTCTCTGAAGTTCTTTTTCAGAGATAAATAGTAATCACCAGTATTTGAAATGATTGAGGTTTAGCGATATTCCCCAGATCCCCAGGTTAAAAAGCAAGTCTTAAATTTTTCTCCTCCAAAGAAATATTTATTAAAGAAACATTTCTAACAAGCTTTAGATAAAGTTTCCAACTTTGTCTGTTCAAGAGCTGCACAACAGAGAGAACACATTTCCATATTAATGTTCTCTGCCCTATAGGTATTATCTAGGATGCAGAAATCTCCCACAGCTGGACATCAGGACTCTGTCAGGATCAACTTGGAATCCATCCAGGAAAGTTATATACAGAGGCTTCATTGGATTCATTTACTCTTTTTGTTATGAATCCAATGGGGACATGCCTTCAAAATATATTCAGTGTACTTAAAATAATCTGAATATATTTAATCTAACAGACATATTCCATTTCTAATATTTATTACACCAAAAAACAGACATTGTTTTATTGATAAAATTATTTTTTGAGCACTCATCATGCTAATTGGCAGAACATTGGATCCTAATTGATAAATGGATGGCAGAATGCTTGTGGTTTGCGTTTGTTTTATAGTATGTTATCTGACCTGGATTATCTCTTAAATTCCACACATGAACCCTCAGTAAGTATTAAGTCATATATTTCAAAATAAATTATATACACTGTAAAAAAAATCCCCAATTTTAAACTGAGAGAATATGATTACAGTGACAGAACCAAGAAACAAAAAAAAAAAGTTCATGTTGGGGGTTAGGCTAGCTCATCCATTAGGTATAAAATGTGACAAAAGGATTTGATCATAAAACTTTGTGTTACTTCACTATCTCATGGCATTCTTGTTAAAAATATCAAAATGCTGAAATCAAACATGACCATGGAATGGATTCCAACACCAACACTAGTTATATCATCTTGGGAAATTCACTAAATCCTAAACTAAGTTTCCTTACAAGGTAACTGGGTTGCAATCCTCAACGTAAAATATTGATGTAAGAAATCAACAGGATAAAGTTTTAGCACAGTCATTAGCCCACAGTGCCCCAAACACATGTCTCCTTTCTTCTGAATACATGCAATAGAAATAGTACCTGATAATTCAGAACACATGAAAAAGCATTGTTAAGTACAAACAGAATAAGTGGTTCCTAGGAACCTTGTGGGGGAACATAAGAAAACATGACCTTAGAAATTCCGTTCAGTTGAGTAAAAGATAACCTTTTCTCTTTTAGGTTATCATAAAATTAGAACAAGCTAGACAGGAGGGTTATGTGTTTCAGTGACTTCTAATGGGATAAATCATGTATTTGAGTCAGAAAGGCTTTAAGACATAAAGAATCAGGGCAATTCTCCATTTTTAAATGGCTTAAATTTTGCTTAATGACACATTATTAATAATTGGATTTCATTATTATCCTAGAATGACATGTATAATATAAGACAAATGTCATTTCTCTTTGATTTCCTCTTTTCCCTCCCATTTTTTTCAAGTTCTTTAAGGGAAAGGTGCTTGAGGAACCTTCACTGATTGTTAATAATTGACAAGCAAAAGTTTTTGCACCTGTGTCTTTGAATTGATACATGTGAAATGGAAACGATGCTGCTGAAAATAACAGTCATTAAAATACCTGCATAATTCTTACTCTAATGACATTTCTTCAACTGCGTAGGGAAAACAACTCAAACAGAACTAGTCATATCAAGAAATACTTTTTTAGAATAAAATTTATTCCACTTATCTTGACAAAATCTTTAACGTTCTAGGGGTAATTTACATTAGCAGTATGTAGGGAGCCACTTAGGCCTGTTTAGAGGCTTTCATAATTTTTCGCCCCAAATTGGAACATTTCATTTTCAGAGAATTGTCACACCTTAAAAGCATATGTTTATTTAATGATAGTCACCCACATTATAGAATTATTGAATGAATTCTTTGACAGATAAATATAATTTAAGGACTCTTAATTCATAATTTGTGAAAGATGCAGAGGGTTAGATTGTATGTCACAATGAAAAGGGGTGTGAAAAGCACTGTTTGACTTGCAGATTATTGCTTGAAGCTCAAACGCAGTATGTCTTAGTTCCACACTGTCTGGAAAATCTCTAAGATATATCACAAAGGAAAATGATACCCAACAATTATTGAGTGCTTTCTAGGTGTAAGTCACTCTCCTGAGAGGTTTACTTCAATTATCTCATTTGATCTTGGATTTCACCAAGGAATACCATGAGGAGTTGAAATATTTTTACTCTACCTTATTATTTTTAATTGACTATGAATTGCAAACCTACAAATTGAACCTCTTTACATTCCTTTTCATGGCCTTCAGTCTTAAAATGGTACTGTGTCTCACAGCTTTAAAAGCAAATTCTCCTCTGCTCCAGAGTTTCTGCAGACTGGCAGGGGCCACCAAGGGCCAAAATCTGCCCTCAGGAAACTCCATGGGTGTCCAACCAAGGGTTGACCAGAGACTGATAGCTACCAGCCACAAGGGAGCGCACACCCAGGGTAAGAGTCACTGCAGAGACCCCAGCATGAGTAAGCCCAATAAGTGTGGCCTGGGCCCGCCCCAGTTCCACTCCAGAGCTCCTGGGGACAGGCAAGAGAGAAGGCCCAAAACCACACCCAGGGAATGCCAGGGGTGCCCAGCTGAAGGCAGACCAGGGCCTGCTAGCCTCCAGCCCCAGGGAAGATCACACCCACAGTAAGGGTCTCAAACACACTCTCCTGCTTAAGTGAGACCTAGGCCCACCCCTAGTTCTGCTGCAGAGCCCCTGCTCACCAGCAGGAGCCTAAGAGAGGGACAAATCAGCCCTCAGGGAATGCCATAGGAGCCCAGCCAAGGCCACTCCCACTGCCCTCTAGAGGTACATCCACGACTTCCACCACAAACTTTAGTGGCAGTAGTGCCCATCTGGGGACACTGGGGGGACAGAAATAGCTCCAAGGTGAGACACAGGTAATCTGGACTCTCAACACAAGATTATAGGATAGAAGCGACAATACCTCACATTGGTATTGCAAGAAAGGAAGATACACAATCAACATGAGAAAACAAGGGAAGAAAGTGCCCCAAAAAATCCTTGATACCACTGTAATAGAATCCATTGACAACACAGTCGATGAAACATCAGAGAAAGAATTCAGAATGTACATAATTAAAATGATCAGCAAATTAAAGAATGACATAAGTAAGCAATTACACACAAAAATTGATCAGTCCAACAAAGAAATAGGAGAGCAAATAAAGCCAACCATTGATCATTCTAACAAAAAGATAAGAGAACAATTACAAGTAGCAAAATATTACTTTAAGAAAGAGCTAGAGATCATGAAAAAAAACCAATCAGAAATTCTTGAAATGAAGGAAACAATAAACCAAATAAAAAACTCAACATAAAGCATCACCAGCAGACTAGATCACCTGGAAGACAGAACCTCAGATAATGAAGACAAGATATAAAATCTTGAAAATAAACTTGACCATATAGTGAAGATGATAAAAAATCATGATCAGAACATACAAGAAATATGAGACAGCATTAAAAGACCAAATCTAAGATTTATTGGGATAGAAGAAGGCATAGAATTTCAAACCAAAGGAATGTACAATCTCTTCAATAAAATAATATCAGAAAATTTCCCAAACATGAAAAATGAAATGGAAAATCAAATACAAGAGGCTTACAGGACACCAAACATACAAAATTTCAACAAAACTACACCAAGTCACATTGTAATGAAAATGCCCAACATACAGAATAAGGATAGAATTTTAAAGACTGTTAGAGAGAGGAACCAGATTACATACAAGGGGAGACCAATTCGTATCTCAGCAGATTTTTCAACCCAGACCCTAAAAGCTAGGAGATCATGGAATAACATATTCCAAGCCCTGAAAGACAATGGATGCCAACCAAAAATCCTATATCCAGCAAAATTGACCTTCAGATTTGATGACAGAATAAAAATCTTCCATGATAAACAAAAGTTAAAAGAATTTACAGCAAGAAAGCCTGCACTACACAGCATACTGGGCAAAATATTCCATGAGAAGGAAATGATAACCAACAATGAAAATTTAAAAAGAGAGGAACTACACTAGAGGAAAGACCATTCAAAAGAGAAAACAAGTCAAGGAAAAAACCAAAAACAAACCAAAATGACCAAAATTACAAATCATATATCAATAATAACCCTGAATGTAAATGGCCTAAATTCACCAATTAAAAGACATAGACTGACAGACTGGATTAAAAGAAAAGACCCAACAATATGCTGTCTGCAAGAGATTCATCTCAGAGGAATAGACATCCATAGACTGAAAGTGAAGGGATGGGAAAAAACATATCACTCACATGGACCCTGCAAACAAGCAGTAGTTTTCATCCTCATATCAAATAAAGTGGACTTCAAACCAAAGATGGTGAAAAGAGATAAAGAAGGTCATTTCATACTTCTTAAGGGAATCATACATCAACAAGACATAACAATCATAAATATCTATGCCCCAAATAATGGGGCTTCTACGTATATCAAACAAATCCTTCTCAAATACAATAATTAAATAGACCACAACACAATATTACTTGGAGATTTTAACACAGCTCTCTCACCATTGGATAGATCTTCCAAACAAAAACTTAATAAAGATACCATAGATCTCAATGAAACTATCAATAATTTAGACTTAACAGATATATATAGAGTGTTCCATCCATCAAGGAGTGAATACACTTTTTTCTCAGCAGCACATGGATCCTTTTCCAAAATAGATCATATGTGATGTCACAAAGCCAGTCTTAGCAAATACAAAAAAAATAGAGATACTACCCTGCATCCTATCTGACCACAATGGAATAAAATTAGAAATCAATGACAGATTAAAAAATAGAAACTACTCCAACACCTGGAAACTAAATAACATGCTATTGAAAAAAAAAAAAAACATTCTATTGAGTGATACATGGATAACAGAAGACATCAGGGAAGAGATAAAAAAATTCTTAGAGGCAAATGAAAACTCTGATACATCATATCAAAATCTCTGGGATGCTATGAAGGCAGTGCTAAGAGGAAAGTTCATTGCACTAAACTCATTTATTAGAAGAAGTAAAAATCAACAAATAAATGAATTGACTCTTTGTCTCAAAGCCTTAGTAAAGGAAGAACAAATCAACACCAAAGAAGTAGAAGACAGGAAATAATCAAAATCAGGGCTGAAATCAATGAAATTGAAACAAAAGAAACAACTCAAAAAATTGACAAAACAGAAAGCTGGTTTGTTGAAAAAATAAACAAAATTGACAAACTCTTAGACACCCTAATGAAAAGAAGGAGAGAGAAAACCCAAATTACTAAAATTTGGGATGAAAAAGGAAATACCATGACAGACCCTGCTGAAATACAGAGGATAATTGGAAACTATTTTGAAAATTTATACTTTGGTAAAAGAGAAAACCCTGAAGACACCAAAAAATTTCTAGAGGCATGTGACCTACCCAGAGTGAACCAAGAGGACATACACAACTTAAACAGATCAATTTCAAGCAAGGAAATAGAAGATGCCATCAAGAGTCTGCCAACCAAGAAAAGCCCAGGTCCAGACAGATTCTTAGCTGAGTTCTACAAGACCTTTAAAGAAGAATTAATACCAATACTCCTCAAACTATTTCATGAAATAGAAAAGGAGCGAACCCTTCCAAACTCATTCTATGAGGCAAGTATCACCCTGATTCCAAAACCAGACAGAGACACATCAAAAAAATAAAACTTCAGACCAATATCCATGATGAACATAGATGCAAACATTCTCAATAAAATTCTGTCAAATTTCATACAAAAACATATCAAAAAAATAGTGCACCATGATCAAGTGGGGTTCATTCCAGAGATGCAAGGTTGTTTCAACATACAGAAATCAATAAACCTAATCCATCACATCAATAGGCTTAAAAATAAGAGTCATATGGTTTTATCAATTGATTCAGAGAAGGCATTTGACAAAATACAACACCCTTTTATGTTCAAAATGCTAGAAAAACTTGGGATAGAAGGAACATACCTCAACTTTGTAAAAGCTATCTATGCTAATCCCAAGGACAACATCATCCTAAATGGAGAAAAATTGGAATCATTCCCTCTAAAAATGGGAACAAGACAGGGATGCCCTCTTTCACCACTGCTATTCAACAATCCTTGAAACACTAGCCAGAGCAATTAGACAGAAGAAAGAAATTAAAGGGATACGAAGAGGAAAAGAAGAACTCAAACTATCATTGTTTGCAGATGACATGATTCTATACTTAGAGGATTCAAAAAATTCTACCAGAAAACTTATAGAATTAATAAATGATTTCAGCAAACTAGTGGGGTTTAAAATCAACACCCATAAATCAATTTCATTTCTATACATCAGTGATAAACCCTCTAAAAGAGAAATTAGGAAAACTATCCCATTCACAATAGCCTTAAAAAAAATAAAATACTTGGGAATGAATTTAACAAAAGAGGTGTAAGACTTCTACAATGCAAACTACAAGACACTGAAGAAAGAAATTGAAGAAGACCTTAGAAGATGAAAAAATCTCCTGGATAGGCAAAAATCAATATTGTCAAAATGGCCATACTACCCAAAGCACTATATAAATTAAAAAATGCAATCCCAATTAAAATCCCAATGTCAATCCTTATAGAAATAGAAAAGGCAATCATGAAATTCATTTGGAAGAATAAGAGACCCAGAATAGCCAAAGCAATTCTTAGCAAGAAGAGTGAAGAAGCAGGCATCACAATATCAGGTCTTAAATTATACTACAAAGCTATAGTAACAAACACAGCATGGTACTGGCACCAAAATAGACATGTAGACCAATGGTATAGAATAGAAGACACAGAGATGAACCTACTTACATACAGTTACTTTATACTAGACAAAGGAGCCAAACAAGTACACTGGAGAAACGATAGCCTCTTCAATAATGGTGCTGGGAAAACTGGAAATCCATATGCAGCAAAATGATACTAAACCCCTATCTCTCACCATGCACAAAATTCAACTCAAAGTGGATCAAGGACCTGGGAATCAGACCAGAGACCCAATGCCTAATAGAAGAAAAAATAGGCCCAAATCTTCACCATGTTGGATTAGGACCATACTTCCTTAGCAAGACTCCTATAGCACAGAAAGTAAAATCAAGAATCAATAAATGGGATGGATTCAAACTAAAAAGCTTTTTCTCACCAAAAGAAATAATCAATGAAGTGAACAGAGACCCGACATTCTGGGAACAAATCTTTGCTACACACACGTCATCTTCAGGATATATAAAGAACTCAAAAAACTTAGCACCAAAAAAACAAACAACCCAACCAATAAATGGGTCAAGGAGCTGAACAGAAACTTCACAGAAGCAGGTATACAATCGATCAACAGACATATGAAAAAATGTTCAACATCTCTTGCAATCAGAGAAATGCAAATCAAAACTACCCTAAGATTTCATCTCATGCCAGATTGGCAATTATCAAGAATACAATTGTCAGAATGGCAATTATCAAGAATACAAACAACAATAAGTGTTGGCGAGGTTGTGGGGAAAAAGGCACGCTCATACATTGCTGGTGGAACTGCAAATTGGTACAACCAATCTGGAAAGCAGTATGGTGATTCCTTAGAAAGCTTGGAATAGAACCATCATTTGACCTAGCTATCCCACTCCTTGGTCTATACCCAGAAGACTTAAAAACAGCATACTACAGTGACAGAGCCACTTCAATGTTTATAACAGCTAAATTCACAATATTTAAACTGTGGAACCAACCTAGATGCCCTTTGATAGATGACTGGATAAAGAAGCTGTGGTATATATACACAATGGAATATGACTCAGCAATAAGAGAGAATTATGGCATCTGCAGGTAAAAGGATGGATTTGGAGAATATCATGCTAAGTGAAGTAAACCAATCTCAGAAAACCAAATGCTGAATGCACTCGTTGATAAATGGATGCTGATCCATAATGTGGGAAGGACACGGAAACAATAGAGAAACTCTGTGCACAGGGATGTAAGGGGGGAACAGGTATGAGGACAGTAAATGTGGTGGAATATGATGGCCATCATAGCTCTAGCTTTATGTATGACTGCATGTATGTTGTGATTGTATATCACTTACAACCAGAGCAATGAAATGTTATCTTCCATCTGTGTACAATGAATCAAATTGCACTCTGATATTATGTAAAGCTAAATAGAAAAAATTAAAAAAAAAGCAAATTCTCCAGTCTGAGTTTCTCATAACATCACACAAACTCTTTCTATATTCTGCTTATTTCACTGTCTGGAGAATTCTTCCTTCCTTTTTGCTTCTTCCCTCCCTATATTCTCGTCTCTTCTTGCTTCTTTTTCCTTTTGTATTCTCTTTCTAACCTTCTCCTTTTTGATTTCTAACCTGTCTCCTAAAAATTGTGCTCTTCTTATTCATACCTACTTATTTTATTTCCCTCCCCATCTTTCGTGATTATCCACATGTACCTGATCCACTGATGTTTTTGTAAGTCATATTTAGATATCTGTTTTGGGTCACATTTGTGTTTTCTCTGTTTCTAGGAACATATCCTCTAAATAAAGGTAGGTGATAGCAACTCTAATCCTGTGCTTATCCTCAGAAAACAAAACACAATTGCAGGATTGGGCACACCTGTTAAAAATGACTCTGCCTTTGATTATCTGTGTCTCAATGTCAGTAATTAAGAGACACTGAGAAATGTAATTACCTTCTAACTCCAATCAACCATGACCATGACCCATGAATACTACTATAGCAATAGGATTTTCTTTTCATTGCATTTATTATATCAAATTTGAGAAGAAAAAATAGATAATAAGGAAATTTTCCAAGTTCTTATTTTACTTCATTTGTGCCTAGTTAGCTATTTGACTCCTTGCTGCCATGATTTGAGAAATCTGTTTGAGTAACCTGATCACTGTAGTTAGGGACACCACAGAGATTCAAGCCCCATATGCTGGAAGATTTGAGCCCATTAATCTTTCTCAGCCTCCGTGCCTCAATATTAAGTGGGAAGATTAATATCGTACCTGTTTGAAGGCCATTGGCTGACTCTTGATGGATTGCATACATACCATCTACTTTATTCAATGGAAACCTGATAAAGAGATGTTTAAAGCCTGACATAATTCAATAATATAGCTTGCTAGATTTCTACACCTAATAATTTAATAATACCAATGATTTGTGATTTGTTTTAGCTGGAATGTTTATTGTTAGATCAATGTTAAGGCTGTAGTAGAATTGTGTATGAATCAAAGGTAGAGTTCAACTGAGATTCATTGGAAAACAATTTTTATAACATATTATATTTCAGATTTTAGAAATGATTTTCCCACGAAGTTCTTATAGCAATTTATATTGATGAAATGTCTTTGCACGTATGTCACTTAATTGGCAAGGTCCCTAGAAAACAAAAAAAAAAATGTGGTTTCAATGAAAATGTCTTATTACATAAGCCCCTTTCCCTGACTGAATTTGTATAAAAGTCATAATATCAATTCCAACTTTGTTATTAATAACTTGTAATTTTGTTCTAAAGAAAACATAGCTTTGTTAGATAAAGTGACTAAGTTTGAAAAGATTTAGAAATTCTTACACAGTACTATATTTTTACTTAAATATATAAAGTTAACAGAAGTAATTGTGGCAACTTTTAAGCAATTTAAAAATGATTTTTATACTTAATTATTTAATTATCTCAGTTCTATGTTTCATATTATTTATTTGCCTTTCTTGCTTCAGGAATGGTCTTCATACCATTTAGCCAATCTCACATAGCCATACCTACTTGTCACTAACATCATATCAAGTAAAGTAAATTTATCATATAAATTTACTCTTCTTCATGTAAAGATTAAAGAGGTAACATACATATTTTATCCATTAACAGAGATTCTTTTCCTTGCTTTGATATTCATAGCTCTAATGTGATATCTTGATATCATGTGTCACTCATGGTGATATCATGAGATATCAAGATATCTTACATTACTCATTTTCTTCACCCTTTATCCTTGTTTATATTCCTTGATTATGGCCTGGTATTTAGCTTAACTTACTGTTTTGCCTGCCTTCTTGTAAGCATATAGGTTCCCGACTTTGGCCTCCTCAGTTATTTGTAGAATATGAACTTAGACTAATATTCTTCTTATACTCTTAAGCATGAGATTTAATCTATTCCTAAATAGTCTTACAAATAAATTGCAATGATTCTGCTCCCATATCATTTCATCTAAATGCTATGTTTTGTCTACTTGTTCTTAAAGTCTAGGCCTAAAGCTATTCACTGCCTTGAAGTTAGCAGAATTTAAATGATAATAATTACTTTGTATCATTTTAGGAAAAACAGAAGTATCATTACTAAAATTAACTTGATTCTGACTCTCAT
The DNA here is from genome assembly GCA_004024805.1 of Geosciurus inauris. NCBI lineage: Eukaryota > Metazoa > Chordata > Mammalia > Rodentia > Sciuridae > Geosciurus > Geosciurus inauris. The sequence continues at coordinate 107,711 of PVHX01002614.1, read as the reverse complement.
AAGTCAAATAAATATATTGTGTTATACTCTTCATTAATATAAAAAGAATGTTCTTCCTTTCTTGTTCCATAATTCTTTGCTATTTATCTTTAAGAAAGGGAAAATACCAGTTCTACTGAATGTTAGTACTAAAATATTTTTAACATTGCATATTACCTATGAATTATAATATGCCTTATAGTGGCACATTCATATATGCATATAATATACTTTAATCATGTCCACCCTTTATTTCCCCTTGCTCTCCCACCCCCAGACCCTTTATCTTCTCTAAGTCTCCCTTACACATTCATGTCATTTTTATTGCTAATTTTTTCTAAATTTCTAAATCATGTCATTCTTGTCTTCCTGTGTCTTACTTTACTTCCCTTAACATGATGATCTCCAGTTCGACCCATTTGCCTGCAAATGGCATGATTTCATTCTTAGTGGTTGAATTAATACTTCATTGTGTATATTTAACACATTTATCTATTCATCCATTGACAGGCAGCTACGCTAATCCCATGTCTTGGCTTTTGTGAACTATGACATGATAAATATGGATACACAGGTATCTCTACAGTATGCTGCTTTAATTTCTCCAGGTATTTATCAAGTGATATAGCTGGATCACATGCAGTTTTATTTTTAGTTTTTTGAAGAACTTCATTCTTATTTCCATAGGAGCTGTACTCATTTAACATACCAGTAATAGTGTATAATGGTTTCTTTTCCCCACATCCTCACCAACATTGATTGTTTTTTGTACTCTTCATCAGAGCCATTCTGACTGTGGTGAGATGAATTCTCAAAGTAATTTTGTCTTGCTTGTTCCTTATTGCTGAAGATGTTGAGCATTTTTGTCATGTGGTCTTCAGTTAAGAATGTGAATCATCTGAAGTAGAAAAGAGACATGTTAAACAGCTGTTCCCAAAAATTTTCATTGAGGGTAGTACAGTGAAGTACCTCAGATGCTTTCTTGATGTAGACACTGGTTACACCTACAAAAGAATCTCAGGCAGGTCTACCATGGTGAGGCAAGCATTCTTAGCTGATATCAACCAGGTGCTTTCTGTACAATGTGTCAACACTTTTACATGGCTTCTCTTCTTCAATTTCACAAACTTTATGAAGCAGTGACTCTCCTTGCATTTATATATGATAAACTTAATGCTTAAACAAGCTAAGTCATGGACCCTACAACTCTCAGATTCTAAAGGATAAAACAAAAACTTCACTCATGTGTTCCTGACACAGAGACTTACATTCTAGTTTTGATGTCAGGAGCACATGACTTTGTCTTGATGGCTAACATGTAAATTTTTACCTCCATGAGTCAATATTCATAATCAGGGGTAATCATTGATATGTGCATTATCTATATAATTTCAATGTAGATTCTTTGTAAATGACATTGGCACTACAATGAAGTGGAGGCTGGGAATGTTAAAAACCTAGTGTGGATTCATAGGGTTAGAAAGTAGATGGCTGGAAAATGCAATGTCTACCCTGAGTACATAGGAGAATCTGCACAGGCTTGGATATAAATAAAATAGTATATAATTTTGATGCTATTGCTTCCTGTAATTCAACCTGAAAACTGAAAATGCTGGGATTTTTGTTGCTTGTAGATTTGTGAACTTGTCAAATATTGTGTGGCAGCCAATTGTGTTTGTAGAGCATGAAATTAAAGCCATTAGTAAATACTAATACTGTGCTAAACTTCAGTTTATCAATTGCAAATTTTGGTAACCCTTAATCACTCACTTAGTATGCTCCTGGCAAATAGCCCCAAGTTCAGGATTCGATATTTAAAGTTGAAGAGCTGGTTGTTAGCAACAGTAAAAACCACTGGGGGTACAGCTCTATTAATACTCCACTTTGTTAACCCCTCACACATCCATCCCTACCTGGACCACAGGTCACATTTAATAAATTATTTTTTAGGCAACCTAAACTTTAAAGAATAATAATTATACATATCCCCAAACTGTTATAAAGAACAGAAATTTCCTCTAAGTTTGCTTTGGAATTTGTTTATTTATTTTAAAATTCTGATTGTTCTTAGCATTTCCCACCATTCTGCCACAACCTGATCTTTGTTTAAATGGTTAAAATTCACTTTGTTGACTCACATCTCAGAATATTGTAGCTAAAGATATGCACAGTAGCTCGAGCTAGGAAAAGCTTCCAATAACCCACACAGTTTATATATGTAAGACAAAAATTTTTCATGCTAGATCAAAAGTATTTTCCAAACTCTCTTCAATACACTGGGCTATACAGACATCATTAATTAAAACACATCAAGCCAGAACTGAGTGGAATCAGCAGAACACTGGCTTACAAGTGTTCACACTCCCCACTTTCCTAATCTCCAGTAAGGCTCTGATACCCAGTCTTGGGGAATTTTGGGTATCTTTCTCTACTTGTCTCCATTTTAAGAGCAAAACTATGTGTACCTATATTGTCCTTCTCTTCTTTTTCGTGGATTTAATTAAACAGTGAAAAGGATTGACACTGATTAGTAGCACAGATATATGAATTTGGGCAATGACTCAAGTTATTTGATGTTGATTGTCTCACTTGTGGAAATAACATCACCCTCATGGTCATAGACACAAGTTTTCAAAAAATGCTTCTTTCAAAATAATAATCCCAAACACTGTTCAGTAAAATATCAATATTATATAGAACATGTTTGTAAAGCTCTAAATACTACATCTTAATCTTTTGGTATCAAAATTTCATTACCATATTAGTGAATTTGAGATACAGTAAAACAATTCAATGTTTCCCAGATATTAAAATTATCTGTAAATACATAAGCTGTGTTTTCATTACCCATTAACCTGCAGAAGAAATAGAGACCTCTAGGATAAACTTGGAAAATGTTCTTTTAAGGATTAAGAGATGTTTATTTAATCTAGATCACTTTGCTCATTTACAGTCTACAGCTGTGTATTTGATGACTCTACTTAGATTTCTGTAAGACAGGTACCTTCTCAGAAATAAAATCCTTATCTTCTTCCCAGACATGCATCTTCTGCAGTTGTTTAGACCTGTCAAATCTGCTCCTTGACTCAGTTCAACAATATTGAGGTATTCTTGATTCTTTCTATCTCCTGCTCTCCAAGATGTAGAAAAAGAATCTTATTAAAAGTGTGCATAAAACTGGCTAGTTCTCAGCAACTCCAACATAATTACTCTTGTCCAGGTCACTGTCTCTCACTAAAGCAGTCAGTGACTTTTGTCCTGATTTCCATGATCTTCCCTGGACTTCTACCATTTTTCTCAACATAATAGTTGGAAGGTATGTTCTATAATGTACAGATCATCTGTGTCCCTCTTCTGCTCAAAATTTCCTATTGTATTTTTACTCACCTAGAGTAGAAGTCAAGATGAGTACCAGCTCTTCCAGAAGTTTTTCAAGATCTGCCCTGTCTTCTTGAGTCTTAGACTTTATTTTCTAACACTAACTTCCTTGAGCTTTTTGAGACACACTTGCCTTTTGATGATTTGTCAAACACAGGAGGCATGTTTTTACCCTAAGATTATTATTTTTTAACACTATACTTCAATCACTAAAAAATTATTTGATTCTTATTGCTTCAACACATTGCAACAAACATAAGAACTTCAAGAAAGAAAAACAATAACAACAACAAAAATATATGTGTATATATATATTTTTTCAGCTTTGAGGGTCAGAAATCCAAAATAAGACTTAAAAGCTAAAATTAGGTTATTGGCAAAGATGGCTCCATATGGAGACTCCAAGGCATGCTTGATTCCTTCCTTTTATCAACTGCTGCTGTGAGATGGCAGCATTCATTGGCTTCTGTTGTCCAATATCTTACTATTTTGACTCATTCCATAATAATGTTCTGATTATATTATACATACTCAGACAATATTGACTATCCACATAGGCACATTGAAAGTCTTTTGTCATATAAGATAAAACAATAAAAAATTCCAGGGATTAAACATGGATGATATTTGAAGGAATATATATATATGCTTTTAAATTTCTGTATGTGTTCACTGTGTGTGTATATACATATTCATTTTGGAGAATATAAAAACTTAGATTTATATATTTATTCTCCTCAATTCTATGCATGCAGTTCCACTTAAAAGCTTATGAAAATTAAGCAAGTTTCTAATAAAGATGAAAATTTCCAGTCCCATTTGAAGAAGAAATATTAAACATGAGTAGTTATATAACTTTTAAAAATGTAATTCCTGTTACCATTTACCTACAAAAATACACTGAATCAATAATATTTTCTTCAGAGATATAATAATACTTGAGAAATAATTATTACAAACTTACAAAGACAATAGTAATAAACCAACCAGAAAAGTAAAGTCTCTTTCATTAGGTTATTGTAGTTTTGATATCAAAGTTAGATAATGTCAGTCCCAAAAGGAAATTTTAGATCATACTTATACATAGAGTATATACAAATATACTAAATACTAAAAATACCATCCAATGAGTATATAAAATGAGTCCATCATAATTATGCTGTCCTTAAGTGAGATATTTTATTATAATTTTTTATCAAAGTAAGAATAAAAAAGAGGAAGTAATGATGATTTTATTAGATGAAAGATTTAATAAAATTCAACATATATAATAAATTTTAAAACTTGGTATATTAGCAAACTCAATAGAAAGAAATATTCCCATTCTAATATAGATCTTCAAATCTACATGATATACTAAATATAAGTACAAAAGAAAATAAGCTTTACTCAAAATCAGGAACATGACAAATATGCCCACCATTTCAGTTTCAGTTTAAAAATTTCCTGGTGACCTAGTCAGCAAAATCAGACAAATAATATATATATAAAAAAGGAAGATTAGAAGGTAAGAGAAAAAGGTACAATTTTTCACAAATGTTAGGACTTTCAAAGTAGAAAATTTTGAGGAGTATGTAAACATCTTTAACATTAACAAGAATATTTAACAAGTATGAAAAGTGTCAAATAAACACTAACATATGAAATAAATTACTCTGCTCTAGGAGAAAATAGAGTATGCACTTTTTAAATGTACATCTAGCAATAGCAACAAAATATAAAATACTGCTAAATAAATAAAAAAATATAAAGTCTATAGAAAGTTATGTAGCTTTAATTATTATAGTAACAAAAATAAATAATTAACAAAATGACAAGATGGAAGAGATCAACTGTGTTTGTGAATAGGGAATCAATAACAAAAAGTAAAAGAAAGATAAGTAGTGTAGAGAGAAGGGAACTGGGGTAGGAGGAGGGACAGAAAGGGGAAGCACTGGAGACTGAAATAGAGCAAATTATAGTGTATGCTTTTATAATTATGTCAAAATGAATCCTAATGTTATATACAACTAAAAAGAACCAAAAAAGGTGGGAGGAATCAAATTTCAAGATCAAAAGAATTTTTAAAAAAAAGCATTTACTCTCCTCAAGTTGACCTACAGATCAAATAGATTTCTTAGCTCTTTCTAACAGTGAGCTACATGGGCAAACTACCAATTATAACCAAGGTAATTCTGAAGAATCACAATATGGGGAACTTGCTCCACAAAATAAGAACACTTACTTTAAAATAGTATTAGTTGATATATTATGTCATAATGCTGGAAATTTATTAAATTTATCCAGTGGAACGGACTGAAATTTTAAAGAAATACTCGTGTGTCTATGGAAATAACTTACATTTGCAGATTGTAAGTGCTAGGAAAATTGATAACCACTTTTGAAAATTTTTCTGGGGAGTTCTCTTATCAGTGATGACTGTTAATTCCAGGTAGTTTTTTTTTTTCTTTTAATTCTTTTTAGTTATATACAATACCAGTATACACTCTGATATTATCACAAAAGCAGGAAACACAAACCTGCTTTAATTCCATCTACAGCCCTCCCCTTGTACTCCCATTTCTCCATTCTACCCATCCCTCTTTGATTCATTTACAGTTTACTTTTTTTTTTTAAATTAATGTCCTGTGGATATGCCCTACACCCTATGCTGGGAGCCACTGTGCCACATCCATGCATGCACATATAAAAATTCAGTCAGATTCATTCCACTATTTTTTCCTTTTCCCATTCCTTCTTCCTCTTCAATCCCCTTGCCTACTCTATAGATCTTTCCTCTATTTTGATGAAATTCTTACTCTTTTTCTTTTCTTTCTTTTTTTTATCCCCACCCCCCCTTTATTTTGGATTAGCTTCTGCATATCAGGCAAAACATTCAACCTTTGATGATTTTGAAATTGGTTTGTTTCCCTTAGTATGATTATCTCCAGATCCATCCATTTACCAACAAATGCCATAACTTCATTTCATTCTTCTTTATAGCTAATACTCTATTGTTTATATCTGCCACATTTTCTTTATCCTTTCGTCTGTTGAGGGCACCTAGGTTGGCTCCATAGCTTCAGTATTGTGAATTGTGTTGCTATAATTATTGATGTGCCTGAATCACTGTAGTATACTGGTTTTAAATAGTTTGGATAAACACCAATAAGTGGGATAGCTGGGTCATTGGGGGTTCCATTCCTAGTATTTGGAGGAATCTCCATACTGCTTTCCAGAGTGGGTGCACTAATTTATAGTTCCACCAACAAGTTATGAGTATACCTTTTTCCCACATCCTTGCCAACATTTATTATTGTTTGTATTCTTGATAATTGCAATTCTGATTAAAATGAGATGAACTCTTAATGTAGTTTTGATTTTCCTTTGCTTATGCTAGAAATGTTGAATGTTTTTTCATATGTTTGTTAACCATTTATATTTCTTCTCTTGAGAAGTGTTTGTTTAGTTTTTTTCCCCATTTATTGATTGTGTGTTTTGCTTTTTTGGTGTTAAGTTTTTTTTGAGTTCTTTGTGTGTTCTGGATATTAATGGGTTATCTGTGGAGCAGGTGGCAAAGATCCTTGCCCATTCTGTAGGCTCTCTCTTCCTGGTCTGAATTGTTTCCTTTGCCAGGCACACATATTGTAAACAAAGCTAGGTTAATAAATATAAAAATAAAATTATATCAGTGTAGACAACAGTTCCTTAAATAATTCAAAGTAAAGATTAAGCAGGATGATAATTACTGAAGTATAGAGAATGGAGAAGTACAAAGGTGACTTCAAGGACAAGCAACTTAACAAACTCCACTTTAAACAAATGACCAAACCTTCTAAGTTACATAGAGATCATATGCCTTCTATTTGACGCAATAAGTAAGGGTACTTCTCCCCAAACTCATATACTCAATCAAATCATGAGAAAACTTCAAGCAAGCCAAATTTGAGAGAGATTCCACAAAATGTTTTTAATGATACATAATTATAAATTTATATGGTACAATGTAAAGTCTGAATACATGAATACCTTATACTGGTTAAATTAGGATAATTAATATATTACTCAGTTCAAATGTTCATTGTTTCTTTTGGTGAAACCTTCACCAAAGGTTTGCCTCTTCAGGCATTTTGAAATGTACAGTTTATTTTTGATGACTAGTCATTCTCCTGTACAGCACAACACTAGGACTCACTCTATCTAATTGCAAACTTGTACCTTGACCAACTTCTCCTTTTGAAATTTCCTGCCTCTGGTAAATGTTATTCTCTCTGGTTTGAAATCACACATTCTATATATGAATGAGATCATGTGATATTTTTCTGTGTTTGGCTTATTTTACTTAACTCTATTTCCTACAGATTCATTCATGTTTTCACAAATAATGATACTTTATCCTTTCTTATGACCCAATAATATTATACATAAGATATACATACAGCATAAATACATACAAATATATGTATATAATACTTATATAATACAAATAAATGTATATAAATATATAATGATATTAAGACATAAAAAGATAATGTAATATATAAAAATATTGACATTATCTTTATACATTCATCCAATTGATGAACACTTAGATTAATTCCATATCTTGGTTATTGTGAATAGTACTGCAATAAAATAAACATGGTAATGAAGATATCACCCTGAAACTCTGATTTAATTTCTTTTGTGAATATACCCAACAGAGAGATTTCTGTTTCTAGTTGTTTAAGGAAACTCATTGTTCTCCACAAATGGATTTTTTAATTTACATTCTCACCAACAGAGTGCAACAGTTCTTTCTTTCTCTACAAACTCTTTACTATTACTGCTCAAAAGCATTGAGGTTATGAAAAACAAGAAAAGAGTGAGCAACTGGTACAGACTGTAATATGCAGGACACAATGAATTACTGTAATACAGTATCCTGGGGAAGAAAATGAAACTGGTGAAAAATTTGGTGAAATCCAAATAAAGTCTAAAATTTAGTTAATGGTGTTTGACCAATATATTTCTTAGTTCGGAAAAATGTATGGTTAATTAAGATATATATACTATGAAAGCTTCAGTGAAGTTACATAGGAAATCTGCAATATCTTTATAACTCTTAAGAAAATCTAAAATTATTTCAAAAAGAATAAAAAATATAAGAAAGAAAGAAATCTTATTTTATAGAATTTTATAAAATAAATTTTTTGTACCAGGGATTGAACCCAGGGTCACTTAACCACTCAGCCACATTCTCGGCCCTTTTTTTAATATTTTGTTTTGAGACAGTGTCTCGCTAAGTTGCTTAGGGCCTCACTTAATTGCTGAGGCTGGATTTGAACTTGTGATCCTCCTGCCTTAGCCTCCTGAGCACTGAGATTATAGTCCTATGTCACTGCGCGTGGTTTAGAAAGTAGTTTTAAAGTCAAATTTGGGGGAAAAAATACTATTTGAAATGCTTAAATTTAACCAGTTACTACTCAGAACATATTAAAAGTTCAACAAAATAAATAACATAACAAACATAAAAACATAAAATAAATAACATAAAATACAAACTATACAATTAGTGTCAATGTCATGTCAAAGAAATTAAATGGATTCATTCATTCATTGGAGCTAAGCAAATTGGTTTATATACAAGGGAAAAATAAATGGCAGTATCTAGTCAATTGGTACATTCACATAATCTTCAACTGAGGAAATTTCACTTTGTTCATTAAATTTCCACCTACTGTAACTAGAAGACATGTACTGGAATGGTGTTTGCATGATCAAAAACTTCAAAATTTATAGTACTCATTAAGTACAGCCACATAGTAACAGGAATATTCTTAAAATAGTACACTATAGAGCAATTAAATAAGTAAAGTTAGCTATATACTTTATTGAAAATGGTTCAAAATTCCTTGCTAGTTTAATTTATATACATGTGAATATATAAATGTATACAGTAATACACCATCTAATATACACAGTTACATACTCAAAACAATACCCTGGAAGGAAAATTATGAAGATTTTTGAGTAATGATAAACACAAAATTCAAGGTCATGAATTTCTTGTGAGTAGGAAGTGATGAGGAAGGAGTAAACTCACCGAGATTTCAGCTGAATTGGGAAAGTTATACAGATGAATATTGCATAAGCTATGTTTAAAATTCATAGGTGTTAGCTAGATAAAGGGGAGCAGGATTGCATGAAAGAGAATTTTGTAGGCTTATTTCACTTTGAAGAAAAAAAATCAAGGCTCTAACTGGAGAGGAACATATTAAAAAATATTAGAGACCTCATAACTCTAAATATCCCCCAGATTCAAGGATTATAATACATGGGAAGTGGCTAGGTTGCCATCAGGCTGCTCCTCACAAACTGCGCTGTAAAGACTTAGTTATAAAAATTATAAAAATGCTTCTCTAATTCTATTGACATTGATTCTTGTTTTTGAGCATCTTGTAAAACACTTTATTTACATATTACACTTATTCTCTAGGGGCTAATTTTTGAGCTTCAGAATAAAATTAAATATATTAGAAGATTATGTAAGCTCAAATGTTATATTTAAATGACTGAGAGTCACTAAGGCAAAATGTAAGCAGGATTCACAATACTTAGCTAAGAAACCAGTTCCACATAATAGAAAATATAGCCCCAGACTCATATCCCATTAAAATGTAAATAGACAGACATCCCAATATGTTTCTCCCAAACTTTTTCATAAAAATTGAGCTATACTTTATGCATGAAGCTATAGCTAAAATTGGTGCACATCTGCATTGTGATTATTGGAGATTTTAGTATTTGATGACAAAAAATATGAAAATTGTATCCATCTGGAGAAAAGTTAGGCTAAGCTTTGATTTCCCATATTGTATCTCCTAGATTACCAAATCAGGTCCAGAAAGTTTATATGTATTGGAATCAACTTGGAAAATTTATAGAAAAGATAGGGACAGATTATTTAATTATGGGAGATGCTTTAGAATAAGCCCTCCTCTCATATTATAAATTTATTTATACCTGCTAAACACTTTATTGCAATGGAGTATTTTCACGTATTTTCAGGGGTTTTTTGCTAGTAAATTATTATTCTACTTTCTGAAAGTTAGGAGAATGTTATGGGTTAAGACAGCAGGCTAAGAATATTATTTTCTGAGATCAAATCTGTATCAATTAATTCACAAGTTAAATGCATGACCATGAGGTAAATTTCCCAAACTTTCAGGGATCATTTTTTCCTTTGAAAAGGGAATGATAAACAAACCTATCTTATGTTGCTTTTCTGCATTTCAAATGACTTGAAGTGTCAGGGATGATATCATGGACAAAGAGGATGTGAAAACTGGTAGTGATTTTTACTATTGACATTATTATTTAAAACATTATTATTATTATTATTATTTAAATGACCTAACATTTAAACAAAAAAAGGTGCAAAAGCTACAAATCTTCATTCCATAGACATATTTACTAGTAATAGTGTTATGGGAAAGAACATTTTTTGCAAGAGGATTCAGTGTGATCCTTTCGTTTTTAATCACAGTCTTTCCTCCTCCCTCCTTTAATTTGCTTACAAAATTTTTTTCTGTTATAAAAATGCTACCAACATCTTTGAAATAATCATCATTTTTTAGCAAGTGAAGTTATCTCTTCACCTCTCTGAATCCTTTCATGTGAACTGTTTTCAACGTATATGATACCACCTTCATTGTATTATAACTATTTGCATTCATTTATTTTCCCCCAGGATGAAAACCTTCAAACTATTACACTGGAACTTATATTAAGAAATAAATTTCACAGGTTGAACTAGAGTATATGTTCTTCTTCCAATCATTACCATTCAGGTAATGGTTTTACTCTATTGTATCAAATCTTAAGCAGTGTTTTATTCTATGTTGTCTTATTCCATTCTCTTCTAATTTTACACCATTATACCACTCCTGCCTATCCTATCATCCTGTCATCTATCCTTTCCTAACTCAATCCCTTCTTCACTATTTTCTCCATCATTCTATAATCTAGTTTTTTAATTATTCTATCTTACTCTGTTCTATATCTTAAAATGTTTGACTGAAACTCTAGATTGACTACATGATCTCCAAAAGTCATGATCATTGTCTATAAGCCATTTCCCTGCTGTCCTTAGGTTAGGATCGATGCCAGATGTTTCCTGCATCCCCAAAGATGCTGAAGGTGGAGACTTCCACAGTAAAGATTGCTGAAAATGTTTATTAGAACTTACTAAGTAATTAATCATCTGTATTCAATAAAATATCTTATTGGATTGGCTCAAATTATCAAGCTCACAGAAATGTTTGGAACACTGATCTAAATGCAAAGACAATTAACAAATCCAAATTTGTATATAAGCTTGAAATGAAGGAAATACAGACAAATGTATAGCCTAGAAATATAATTATCAATTATTAGGAAAGTTTCCTTCTTTCCACTTGTGTCTATGACTTGTGAGTCACCAACTTATTTTTATTGTTCTTTTCCTCATGAAATAGTCATTACACAATGGAAAGATTTTCATTTTTCAGTCATTTTAATCTATCTAAACATAGATTATAATAATACTGAGCCACTTAAGGCAACTTCCTTTATTATCTCCTGCAGAATGTGGTTGAGAAGGGGAAGCAAAATATTCACCGAATATTTTGATAACAAAATGTTTTCATATACATGGCTAGTAATTCCTTATTCTAGAACTATAGAGAATATAAACTTTGACATTAAACAAAAAGCTTAATTTCAATGGAATTTAAAGATGAAGTAATTTATGAAATGAGAATAAGTTTTATAGTTATATATTCAAGAGTAATTGGCTGCATCTTTGGGCTGGAAAATCACAACCTCTCTCCTTGAGTTCTGCAACCAGGGAAAAGGCTAGTTGAACTCTTGGTATGAGCAGTGATTGAAATTCAAAACCAGGATAGCATGACACTTGATCTCTATTCTACCAGTCTGTTTTTCAACATTTACAAGAGCACAGGTTACTGCCTTGATTTAATGAACAGGAATGCAAGCCTTATTGCTAGATCTAATCCTGATATATAATATCAGAATTCTGCAGGATTAGTTGAACACCACAGAGAATTTCTATGGCGTTTTATCACAGCCTACCTCCTTCTTAGAATCAAATTTGTGGAGAATGGCTTGAAACAAATTGACTGTTAGAATCACAGCTTTGAGCAAAAGTGTTATTCCTTATTGGAGGCTGTGGTAGATTGAATGCACTTCCCATAGTTCATGTGTTGAAAACATAATCGCCGATGTGATGGTGTTATAAGGTTGGGCCTAATAAAAGGTGATAGGGCTGAGGGGGCACTACTCTCATGAATACATGTATATTGCTATCACAGAAGTTTATACCTTATAAAAGGATAAATTTGATCCCCTGTTCCATGCACTTGAATTCCCCCTCATCCCTTTTACCTTCTGTCTTCCATCCCTGGGATGAGGCAGCAAGAACATCTTAACTAGATGCCACTCCCTTGGCTTTGGATTTCTCAGTTTTCAGAACTATGAAGAAATGGATTTTTAGTCTTTGTAAGTTACCCAGTCTATGGCATTCTGTCATAAATACACAAAATGGGCTAAGGCAGAAATATGACTAAGGTAGTTTATATATTTTATTTTATTAAAAATTAATCTCAAATGCATAGAACTGGTAATGGGGAAACCCATTTGAGAGGGAACATGGAGCCAAATTATTATTCATTTTTACTGATATGCCATTTGAATTTAGTAAAAGAAAATTTTCTGATCATGAGCTGAGATATATTTTCATTGATTAGCCAAGATTTTACATATTTCTCCATTTTTCTGATTTGGAAAATATAAAGGTAGAAATTGGGAAGAATAGAATGAGAACATAAGAGAAAGAACAATGTCTTAATGATAGACTCCCAAATTATATTAGCAGAGAGTTTTCCTTTGACTTCTTGTGCTAATATTTGCAAAAGTCCTAATTACATTTACATTTTTCTAAAACTTGAAATAAGGGAAAATTCATAATAATCCAAAGGGTTGAAGAAATGAATTTACTGTTCATTTGCTAATAACTGTTATGCAGAAATAATCCAAAAGTCCAATTACACTTTAAAACTCAACTGTCCACAGGTGACTTTATAAAGAAATTAACACAAAAGCAAAATGAAATTATCTTGAGTTTATTTCTCTAGGATTCCAAAGAAAAACAGAGGATAATGTTGACACTAGATCAACTAGGACACTTTTCTAGAATTCATGTATTTTTTGACAGAACTTACTCAAAAATTTCTATAGTAAGGACCACTTCAAATATAATAAAACCTTTTGCAAAAAAAGAAAAAGAAAAAGAAAATCACCCTTTTTTTTGTTACATAACAACCACAAAAGTTAAAATAATGTACCATGAATCATGTAATTGTTAATATTATAACGGAGTTATTTAGGAGTTGAGTTCTAAGAGAATGGGAAAAAAACCTATATTAAACTCTTTTATTTCCTGAGTATTTTTAAAGTTTTATATGGATGAATTCATATTTGCTAAAGATAAGAGATTGCTTTGACTTTTACTTGGCTGCCAAACATCTGGTCGAAGCTGTGGCCTATGAGGGATGATATTTAATGAAAGATGAGCTATGGATTTTGTACTAATTTGGGACTTACCAATGCCAAGGTCAGCCCCTCTGAGGAACACTGCTAGACTATTCATCATGCTTTGTCTTCACAGTGGCCTTGTTCTCTGATGAGAATCTGTATTTCAGTGGACATTGATCATGACAGAAGGGCTCCAGTTGAATCAAATAACAACAATTATTTAGCTTCATATATAGTTTCCAAAAAACAAAATAAAACTAAACAAACAAGAAAGCAAAAATAGATTTACTTGAAGAAAGAATATCAAATAACTGAATAAATTTTTACATATTCCACTTGGAAAGTCTTCTTTAATTCCAGAAAGATCCAGACATGACATGCTGTTAATTCACAAAACTTAGTCTCAATAAAATAAACAAGTAAATGCTAAAAAGTATATTCTCAGACTTATTTTTTATTTATTCATTAATTACTCTCTGTTCTTTAAAACTCACATTCCTCTTGGAAGAATGCATTTAATATAGTGCTGTGGAAAGTAAGTTTTGGTTCACCACTGTAGACATTATATTCTAATTAAGAATACACTCAAATATGAATATAGTTCTAAAAATTATTCCCTGATGCAAAAGGAAGAATATTAGAAAATATCCCCAAACATATATTGTTAAGGCAAAAATTTTCTATTTTAAAAATATGGACGAAAATTGAGTATATGAGATTTTAACAGAATATTTACAGAAGTGTTTGCATTTGTTACATTTATCACTTTATCGCAAAAACAAGAATTATCTGTAATTTCATATTTCAATTCCCATTAATATGTCAAATATAGCTGTAATAAATTTGTAGTAAATGCATTTATTTCAAAGATAAAATTGATTATCCCACAGTCATTTAGTTTTCAATATGTCATTTCAATATTTGGGTTTGTGTTTACTAATCTCTAAAAGGAACACAATGGTGTCTCACTCACAAGGGGACTTTCATTATCAGTTTTTCCAACACTGCCTTAGCCAACAGCAATAATAAATCCCTGTTTAAAGGCACAATACCCCACTTAGTAAGACAATGTGAAGTATGGCTAGTGGTTCCATACTCAAAATCAACTTTCCACTGGCCATCAGAGTCTGGAATTATTTGGGGCTAGAGTTTACCTATATCAGACATCACAAAACCAATATTCCTTTTCTTCTTATAACATATGAACCATTCTTATTTAAGTCTTGTGTAAAAATCAATTAAATTATATGTATAGATTATGTATAATTTATATATTTATAATTTATATTATATATATAATTTTAAATTTTATATAAGATTTTATATATAACATTTTCAATAAATCTATAAGACCAGGACTATAGTGGAATTTATCCCATTTTATAAAAAATGCTTGATAGAACTGGGATGCAGAACAATAGTATAGCACTTACACAAGGCCCTGAGTTCAATTCCCAGAATCACAAAAAGAAAAAAAAAAAAAAAACATTATAAATTGAATGGACTTTAAATCATGAAAATTTCTACCTTATTTATATTAGTTTCCATAAATATTTTTGCATATTCCCAAAATTACATAAATAATATATGCTGTTAAATTTTCTTGACTTTTTGCCACAAACCTTCCACATATGAGAACAAAATAACATTATTGACTTCTACTCCAAAACAGATTCATCAATTTAATTTTAGTTTTGAATCGCTCACCACTCCAGCGTGGTTGCAGGATTTTGACATGCAATACATCCACTCTCAAGATTGAGAAGTAAAGAAAAGTATTCCCTCTGCATCCTTATAATTTCTCTATAGAATTTAGGCAAACTTTTTATTTTCAAGTGGATATTATGTAACAATAACTAAAATAGAAATTTAAAATCGTCTTCCAAACTATGGTTAACATCTAGATTGAGTTCCAAGGATAAATAGCTTTTTAATTCCTGTGTACAAGTTCTGAGTCTTAAATGTGAATCTAAATTTCATTTTTGAAGATATACCTACAATTGATGGATGAACCCTTAGTGGTGCTACATAGCTCTGGTAATCACATAATATGTTTCAATTCCCTTATGTCCTACTTTCTGATTTATTAGACTTAACATATAAGAAATCTATTGAAATGTTAAGCCTGATCAAACATTCCTATCTGAGTTAATTCTTTGAATCTTTGATTTATAGAAGGTGTTTTCAGGGTCTTCCCTTTCTATTGTATTTCTAATCTCTTCTGACAACTTGAGAATTAATTTTCCAATCATACCATTTCATGACATTCTGCTCTTGAAGGGACTTTTTATTTTAGTTCACACGAGGGAAGTAGATATTAACTTTGAACCCAAACAGCCTTAGGGGTGTGCTGTCAATATCCTTACTTGGTGTCTGGGAAATTTGGTGAGCTCATTATGGCAGAACTACCCTGAATGTTAAATGAGTTAATGCATATGGCAAAAACCACTGATTAATGATGTTTTCTATCTTCATTAGTTTGCTTCTTTCCTCTGGTTAAAAGAAAACAAAAAGACCATCTTTTCACTAAACAAGTGCTGAGAGACACTGATTAAACATATACCATATTTCAATGTGGTTATTCCCTATACGATGCTCTGACTAGGATGCTAACTTTTAAAAAGTTTCAGAGATATTCATAGTTTTAGCTGCCTTTAGTTTCTGGCATAGAATAACCACATCTACCCTATTTAGGAACTTACACTGGAATTGTGTTCATATTAAAACATACTTCCACTTATAATAGTTGGAATAAAGATTTTTTAATTAATTTGAATTTCTTCATTATTATATTATTCAATTGTATTTACATATAAAGTAATAAAGGAATTCAGAGTTTTATTTAAAAAAATTTTGGCTGGAGGGGATTGTGACTTAGTGGTAGAGTGCTTGCCTAGCATGTATGAGGCACTGGGTTCAATTTTCGACACCACATATAAATAAAGTCCATTGGCAACTAAAAATATTTTAAAAAATAAAATAAATAATTATGATTTTTTTCTATTTTGTGATACCATAGGAAAATAGTTAAAATGAAATAAATTGATAAATACATATACTAAGCATTAACTTTAAGAAACTGAGTTTTAGAGGGAAGGATTATAGAAGTAAATAGTTTTAGGCAGAATAGATACAAGATCTTTTGCACACGTCTCAAACAAAGAATTAGTCTATCTTTCAGGGCCCTAATTCCTGGTGAATGCTAAATGGAAATATGTTATACCCCTGCACCAATACTAGTTCAGTAAGTCTGTCTAGAACCCGCTTCTTTTCTTATTCTGAGTTGGAATTGGCAAACACCTCTAGGAAACACATTATCAAATAGTGGGCACACTTTTCTGGACTTCACTGTTTAATGTAGTATTTTTACAAATTCTATTATGTTAGAACACTAGAAATTTACAAAATAATCTTAAATCAGATTAGATCAAAGCCATCAAAGACTAAATAATCTAGAAAATAAATCATAAACAACAACAACAAAACCTGGAATGCAGTATATTGAAATTAAAAAATGGATAATGCTGAAATGTACATAAGAGAAAAAGGATACATGTTGAAGTAATCTAATATATGTGAATTTGGAAACCCAAAATCATAAGATAAAGAGAACGACAAAGCATTATTTGAAATAGTAATGGCTGATATTTTCTCAAGACATGGGATAACCCAAAATAAAGAAGCAGAAGAAACTAAATATAAGAAAAACTATATGAGAGTCTATCATTGTAAATTGTAAAGTCAAATGCAAAAGGCTAAAAATAGAGAAAAAAGTACATATTACATGCCAAAGTGAAGCATAATCACTGAAACTGGAAACTCATGAACAGAATCAATGGACATTAGCAAGCACATAGCAGACACGATCAAAATGTTAAATATACCTACAATTCTAGCATCTTATTAGCAAAAAATGTTCTTTAAATTTGAAAGTATAACAGAAGATAACAGGAGGAGCTCCTTGAACCTTTGCCCACTGATGATGTTATCCTAACTTGTAAACACAGGAAGAAAAACAAACACTCTGGAAAATGTCCTGAGGTTATACCATAAGTAAAGTAACATTTATTCAAGAAAATTTACCAACTCTTGGTAAAATGTTAAAAAGTCTATGGTTCTTGAGCCACCTGTCCCCTTGCCTAGTATAGCATGGCAGAAGCTCAGGGCAAGTGTGTCTGAGAAGCAGAGGCCTCCTCTTCCCAACTCTCAGTGAAGGACTGTGGTATCCCATGAAAGCAGCAGGCCTGAAGCACTTCTCATTCAACACACTCTCACTAGCATATTATATAGGTTAAATTCCAGTTAAAAATAAGGATTTCCTTACTCAACGCAGTATTCACCATTGGGCAGAGGATCTGCTCCAGCAAGACAGGCCAAGAGTACTAGATTGGCCTTTTTCTGCTTGCAGAAAGGGTGGAAATTCCATACAGAAAGAGGCAAACTGAAATCACCAGAGTCTATCCTCACCCAGTGACCATAAAGTAGTGATGTCATTCCAAGACAAGTGCCCCACATCATCCGTCATTGTTCTAAGGCAGTGGCCCAGACATTATTACTAGGCTACAGAGGCAGTTCATAACAATGGACAAGATCCTCCAAAGGAACAGACTGTTTAGAACAAAATTTGAGAAATTCAAACCTAAGAGATTCAAATAATGAAATTTCAGTGAAAAATCATTAAGAGGAGCTGGGTTTCTCCATTGGAGCTATATATTAATCCTTAGGCCAGCCAGTTTATTGGAAGAAAAACGAAACTAAGGGAGCAGTTTAAAATACCCTTCCTGGGGTCAAAACAAGCAGCAAACTATCCTAAAAAACTAAACTCTGCTGCAGAGGAGACTGGGACTAATTGGATCAAAGAGTAGAGTAATATATGCCCTAAAATAATGAAAAACCCAGATCCAGATGGCTTCATTAATGAATTCTATCACAGATTTAAAAGTCACTTATATCAATTCTTCATACACTTCTCGAAATATACGAGTGAGCAAAACTATCCAACTTTTCTAAGAGATCAGTATACTGATAAAAAGTCCAGATAAATATACCATGAGAAAAAAATAACTATAGCTCAATATGTCATAGCTCAAAACCATTTTGGCAGGCTGAATCAATTTCAATATGTAAAACACTGTACACCATAATCCAGCAGGATTTATTAGAGAAATGCAAGGTTGTATGACATGAGAATCAATTAATGTAACACTTGATGTATTAAAATATCAATGGAATGAATGATAAAAAAAGCACATGATCAACACAATTGTAGCAGAAATGTCATTTGGCAAAATTTAAAATCTTATTAATTAAAACAATCCCCAAAATAGGTTTCCTTTACCTAATACAGGACATCTACAACCCTCCACCTCCTCAAGGCCAGTTAACTTCACACTTAAAGTCAATGACTAAATATTTTCTACCTAAAATTAGGAATAAGACAAGGTTGTTCACTCATGCCACTTACTCTGTGTTGTACCTAAGGTTTTATCCAGGGCCATTAGACATCCAAATTGGAAAGGAAGAAATAAAATTTATCTGTTTTCAGATGGCATGATATTGTGTATCGAAAATCCTAAGAAATCCATTAAAATACTGTTAGTACTAGTTGAACAAGATTACAGAATACACAAGTAATACACACACAAAAATCAATTGTATTTCTATGCACTAGAAATGAACAATCCTAAAATGAAATTAAGAACATTTTCATTTACAATAGCATCAAGAAGAATATAATTCCTAGTGAGAACCTGAACCAAATGAGTGTAAGATATATACAGACAACTACAAGACATCGTTTATACTAAGAGAAACCAAATAAATGAAAAGATATCCCACACTCACAGAATGGCAAATCTAATAATGTAAAAATGGTATCACTTTCAAAAATGACCTCTAGATTAGGTACCATATAACTCAAAATACATCATTGACAATGGGTGTAATTGCTATAACAATAAAGCTTTTATAAGAAAATATATGAGCAAATATTTATGCCATCACATCAAGATCAACAATAACTAATACAAAAAATTTAAATTTTTGAAGGTAAGGAAACAATTTTCTAAATAATTATACTGTTGGCTTGTATAAATAACATTTGCAGGTGATTTTGCAATTTCTTTCACAAAAGATTTCCTGTATTTCAAAAAGTTCCAGTTAATGGTAAAAGCTACACATATTGGCATAAAGATTATAAAACTGAAGAAGAAAATCGTTGTTATATCTATAAGAAGATTCAGTTTTGAAAATAATCAATTTTAAAAAATAACACATAATTGTATGTCACCTTTAATTTGGGCAAGGAGACAATTTACAACTAGGATAGGGGAGAGATATCTAATTTAGAGTTAAAAAATAACCCTCAGAACTTCGTGGGTAATATTATAATTGAGTGCAGAGACCAAGCTGAAAAGAAGCATACTACTGTGGAGGCTACTTCAGTTCCTCAATCAAGGAGTGACTGTGACCTGGACAATTAGCAATAGATAAGAATGAGATGGGTAGATCCAAAGCGTTTTAAAAATTGAGTCACAGGCCTGGTGTGGTGGTGCACATCCGTAATCCCAGTGGCTTGGGAAGCTGAGACAGGAGGATCATGAGTTCAAAACCAAACTCAGCAACTTAGGGAGGCACCAAGTAACTCAGCAAGTACTTATCTCTAAATAAAATATGAAAAAGGGCTGGGGATGTGGCTCAGTGGTTAAGCACCATCGAATTCACTCCCTGGCACTAAAAAAAGAAAGAAAATGAATCACAAGGTCATAATGGAATTTGGATATGGAGTAGATTAAGGCAGGGGTTTCTCAAAATATTTAAATTCATCACATATATACAGGCAGTTGTTATTTAGTGAAAATCTGAATTTGGAGAAGATGGGGACGTTAGGCGAAGACTCAAGGATACTCTTTTTTTAGTAGTTTGAGAATTATGCTAGACATCTAAAATTAGATGTCAGATAAGATTCAGGCTTCTTGAATCAAGAATTATTAATTCTTGGGAAATATTAGGATAGACAGAGATTTAGAATATATCAGCATAAAGTTGGTAATATTAGAGAGTAGCAAGCATCACTTAGTACTATATATGTATGTCAAGCATCACTTAGTACTACACTATATATATATGTATGCATATATATTTGTGTATGTATATTATAGATGACACTATAACATTCTTTGAAGAAAAAGAGAGAAAAATGGAAGAGCTGGAAAAATGAATGAAAGAGGCTCTGTTTTTTTTAAAATAAGAATGAAGAACAGAATATGATTCAATGTAATGAAAGCAAGAAAAGGAATAATAGAGAGGAAAGGGTTAATTATTGGGCTAATTCCTTTAGAAGGTGAAAGTTGATTTTATCAAGGACTGAAAGGGGGAAGTGTTTGACAGTTTGCTAGGAAAAAAAGTTTGTAAGGAATGAATGGAGAAAAAACAATGTGTCTAGATGGCTTCTGTACATGGGAGAAAGTGATAAGGGAAAGACAAAGAAAAGAGTATACATAGAATTACTGTCAAGAAGACCATGCCTTTGCAATAATAACAACCTAATAAGTTCTTGAATTAAAGACCCAGTATATTGTCCTGATACCATGCTTGGAATATGAAAGTGGCCATTTTGAATAATCAAACATTTAGAATTGTTTAGAAAACCCTGAGGAATATAAAAGAGACAGAACATGAGATACTGTGTGAGATATGGATCATATAAACTTGTCTTTAAAGTGAGAGACGCTACAAAAATTTTGAATCAAGGGAAATACTCAAAACAGTATTTGTAAAATTTTTGCTTACCCGATATCATTTAATAAACACATTTCCTTAGGTCATTATGTGAAATTGTTGATTATATACACATGCTCGCTAATGTTAATTCCTACCTAGGTGATAGAAGAACAATTTAAAATGTGTCAATTTAAGGTCTGGGAGCCCTATGAGGCATTCAGACATCACATAAGTACAGAGGCATTCCCAAAGAGAGACAGTGAATATTGGAGACCATTGCCTGTAACTGCTTCTACTGGGATTCCCAACTGACCTGCTGGATCCTTTCTACAATCCAGCTGAATATATTTGTCTCTTTAAACCTATCCTTGAGCTATTGCAAAGTGAGTTCCATCCCTGTCAACAATGATAAGTAATGTGTTCTTCAGCAGACGTCTGTGCAGATCTCCACAGCAGATCTCCATATTTCCATTTGGTGGAGCATCTACTTAGAGATGGTTAGTGTGGTAGAGCAAAAAGACATACTGCTATTTGTTGCCCACACAGCTGTATGGATCTGTGTTCAGATCTCAAACCTACCTCAGCTGTATTTTGCACTGCTGAGGACTGAAGACATCAACACCTCAGAGATGCTGAGAGTCTTTAGATGGTAGCTGTGATAAAAACTGAAGTGGATAAATCCATAAGGAATTTAAGAGATAATACTAGAAAATGTATTTAATTTTTAATGTAATAAATAAAAAGGAAAATTTAAGTCAAAGTTCAAAGCAAGAACATTTAAGATAAACATTCTTATTTTTAATAATTAGACAACTGTTGCATTGTGAAAGGGGGGAGGAGAGGGAGAAAGAGAGAGAGAGCAAGAGAAAATGAGGAAGAGTGAGCTGTAGAAGAAAAAGAATACACAAAGCAAATTTTAGAGTAGAAGGCATGTAGGGAGAAGAACATTAGAGTAGTAGCTTGTTTATGACAAAAGGATTTTTAAAATATCTTTATTTTGTTTATTTATTTGTTTATTTTTAATGTGATGCTGAGGATTGAACCCAGGGCCTCCCACATGTGAGGCAAGCGCTCAACCACTGAGCCATAAACTCAGCCTCGACAAAAGGATTTTGAAGTGATTACAGCACAAGCATTAAAAATAAATTCCAAGCAGAGGATTGGTTATAGGATAGTGATTATTTTTTCTCTAATATTCACCACTTTTATGATTGCAAGAACTTGAGAAGAACAAATTGATTTCTTTTAAAATATCACTGAATCCGTGATGAGCTGCCGAAGACAATAAAATCAGCTACCAGAATACTGTGATATAGTTTTACATGAAAGCATTTTGAGGCAAAACTGTTGGTAGGTTGATTTTACCTAAGACCATAAGTATGGATGATCAAAGGAGCAGAATACAGCTAAAGTTTTGATGTATGCATTAGCCAAAATAAAAAAAATCATATCTCAATCTTTTAGGATTCATCACTCTCTGGATGGCATTGTCAGGCTACCAAGGATGCAATTCAACCTGTGCACTTCCCTCAATCCTTTAGGAAAACTCCCAGCCACTAGCTTCTCTTTGATAAACAGAAAGCAACTGGTATCTCAAGGATGGCTATTAATCTCCACACAAGATTTAAGTAAATGGGAAAAATGTACAAAACTTTGTAATTAGTGATTCATGTGCTAACTTCCTAAGAATTAAAGATCTTTAAGATAGTTTCTGTTTGGAAATGGATATACTTTAATTGATACATAGTCACTTTAAGAAATTGAGATATACCAAATGCAATGTAAGCTTTAATCAAGGCTTTTTACTTAAATTATCTGTAACCTAAAGATGGATATTTGGTTGGGTTTGTCTTTGATTACAGACAAGAGAAACAAGCCTGATATTCTAGAAGGTGCCAACCTAACAGTTTTCTTTTTTTGTAAAACGTTTAAATTATTTCGGACATCTACTCAGCAATAGTATTTTTTGTGAAAAGTGCAATGTAATGATTTAGACTTAAGGTTTAGGAAATATCTGAATTTATTTGAAAGAAATGGTATGTGGATCTTAAATTTTGTCATAGCCATTGATATCTTAGTAGTTTGTTTTTTTAAATGAGAATTCCTTTTTATTATCATGTATGTCATGTAATACCACATATACTTTTAATATCTATTGATTGATTTTAAAATAAAGATCCAAAAGTTCTGATAAATTACAATGAAAAGAAATGCAGTTTATGGACCAAAATAGCAATTTCATTTATTGAAAATAAATTGATAGTCATGTAGTGTTGCATAGCATAAACTAAGTGGTAAGTAAATATTAGTTTTCATTATTTTATGATTGAAAACTAGTAATGAGTGCAAAATAATATTCAGTCCAGAAATTTTGAGTATAAATCCAATAAAAATTTAATAATTTGGTATCTCCCTCAAAGAATAATCAGAAAAACAAGACTTTATATTGCAGAAATTGTAGAAGACATGGATATGAACGAGCAAAAGGACATTCTTTAATCTGAGAATTCGAGAGTATTTTATTAACATATGAAAATCATGTGAGATTAACTAAGGATACAATTTGTAATTTTATTCTGATAACAGTCATTCCTCAATATCCACAGGAGATTGTATGTATCCAGTATAGCCTGCACATGTGAAAACCTGTGAATGCTCAAGTCCCTGTAGAGAATTATTTGTATATTACTTATGCACATGTCTTTGTGCACTTTAATTTCTCTATAGATTACTAATAAGGCCTAATACAATATAAGTAGTATGTAAAAATGTTATTTTTTTATGCACATTGTTAATGACAAAGCAAAAGTACTCACATTATCAGTACAAATGCAATTTTTAATTTTTTATCTGTTCTTTTTATATACATGACAGTAAATTGTATTTTGATGTACATATATACATGGAGTATAACTTTTAAAAAAAATAAATATTTTAATCCACTATTGGCTGGATCCCTGGATGTGGAATCTGTAGATTGGGAGGGCCAAATGTATATCATCTTTTCCTTGGGGTTAGCCAACCCAAATTGTAATAAAAGTATACATTAATAAAACTGCATAAATTCTATTGTTTGGGGGGGTAGTAGAGATTGAACTCAGGGTCACTTGACCATGGAGCCACATTCCCAGTCCTATTTTGTATTTTATTTAGAGACAAGGCCTCACTGAGTTGCTTAGCACCTCACCTTTGTTGAGGCTGGCTTTGAACTCAGGATCTGCCTCAGCCCCCCAAGCCTCTGGGATTATAGGTGTGTGTCAATGTGCCCGGTTCAAACTGCCTAAATTCCTAATGAGCAATTTCTTTGTGTGAAACTTAGAGATACCATTATCGTTGCTCAGTTTGAGTTTAAAATCCAAAGGTGGTAGACGAAGATGTGGATGACATTGATAAAAATGAAACTGTTAGTCATTACAAGATGAATAAACAGAAAGCTCAAAAAGAATGGAACAAAAGCATGGTACATTCACAAGAATGTGGTCTTTAGTTTTCTATTATTTCTCAGTGATCAATAAATAAGCGATTGCTCATTTCATGGATTTGGGTGAATTGATGTCATTTGAGTAGAAATAAGTTCCAAGAAACTTTACATAAAGCTCTGAAATCAGAAAAGAGCTTAGACGGTACAATAAAACCCTCAGAAATTCTAGAGAGTTTTACCTACTTAAAAATATTGATAACATTCTAAGGGATCGATTAAAAAAATAAGTGTATTTCTTTTTAAGAAAGGATAGGGTAACTGATCATTTTGGGAAATTATTTTACTTGAAGATAGAAATATTTCTTTCCAGCTCAGAATAAATGCAAAATTACCAAGAATTTTGGAAAGATATTTGTTACTAAAGTTATTTTTGTTTGTTTTTTAAAACACTTCTCTATCCAAAATTTGGTTATATTTTTGATAAAATTTCCCAAATTATATTAAGAAGTCCCACTCAAAACTTCTTCATTTGAGTTAAAATATAATGTCAGTTAAGAATTCTCAATGTAAGAATCTTTTGTCCTTTTTAAGTGCAACCTAGAATCTTACACTTTATCTTGAGGAGTTATATGTTTTAAAAATTATTGTGTGTGTTTAAGTGTACATATGATGCAATATTTTCTCATTGGGGATTTGACTCATTCTCCTGAATGTTCTGACTGGTAGATACAAATTAATAATATTCATGAACATAATATTGATATACACAGAAAAAAATAGTGCGTTAACATTTATAATTTCTCTTTAAAACAACTTCCATTTACTCTAGTTAAGAAAAAGAAAGATGATCAGAAAGTGTTCAATACTTTGTGGTTCTAATTATCAATTAATTGATTAAGTATACCTTTGGATTTAATGAATATACTGTTCCTGACATAAATATTCTAAAATTTCATGTATCTAAATACTGTGATGGTTATGAGATTACAAGTTTATCTGTAAATTGCTATGATATAATGTTGAATTTAATATCCAGTGTGATGTTATTAAGAGGTGAGGCCTTGTGGGAAGTGATTAATCATGAGAGCTCTATCCTGATGGGTGGAATTAGTGACTTATAATTAGTGAAGATGCAATAAGAATTGCCATCTGTGAAGCAGAGGGAAAACCTTTGCCCAACATAAAATTCACTGGCAACTTTATTTTGTACTGTCCACACTTCAGAGCTGTAAATTTCTAATGTTTATAAATATACTGAGTCTGAGGTTTTTTTTTTTCTATCAGTCCAAAGGGACTAAGACAAAAGCAATCCTAATATGTAGTAGGTTTGGTTGTTTTGAAATCTATAAACAATAAAAAATACTGAGATGTCTGTGTACTCATTTTCAAAGCTTAGAATGTTTTATTTAAACAAATCCTTAACTATGAAACCCATAGGGGAATTGTCCTGTTTTCATTCTTCTTAATGCTATTTCCCAATGCTTTTGTGCAATGTTTGTTTATGGGGGAAAAGAAGGAGAGAGAACCTTATTCTCCATTCACTAGAAAATACTGATCAAATCTTAAACTGCCAAGATTGACACATAGATTAGATCTTTTCTTTGGGCAATAGCTGTTTATTTAATATGAAGGTAGAGAACCGAATTCACAGACTTCTCAGTATGTTACATCTTCCTGCAAGCAAAATATACAATATTATATTGTGCTTCTGGAGGTCATGGAAAATAAATCCTACATCTTCTATCAGGGCTACTTTCAATTTTTAAGGTAGGCAGTTTTGCAATATATATACACATCCTAGATGCTTTGTGTGAGTTTGAGGATTGCAGTAATTAAACTGCTAGTTGAAGTTTGGAAGATGTGTTAGAGTATTCAATGGCAACTCTTACTCAGTTCTTACTGTCTTGAAGCTTAGTTGCACAGATTGGATTAATCATAAATAAACAATCACAATCTCTTTTGGATCATTCATGACACTTTTTCACTTGATTTTCATTAATTCATTTACATGAAGATCAATTTTGATTGTACCACCCAAAAGGAGAGTTAGACTATTCCAGAAAAACTTAGTTACTTATTGAAACTTCATCTAACCCATCCCACTACCTCCACTATAATGAGCTGCTGCTTTGACTTCTGTGCTTTTGTTTATCTTTTCTTATTTCAAATTTTCTAAAGCAAGGAGTCCTCTAGGATTTTTTTTTTTCTGCTTTGTTAAACAGTCCCTTACTTTGTCAATGACAAACCATGCCACCTCTACCACATAGCAAGGTTCCATATGGTACAAGACTATTGGAGCCACTGTATTCTGCTCCATTAGTCAATTACTTTATCCTTCCACAAGTATACATTGTCTTAATAAATTAAACAGGGATTTTTATTTTAATTTATTACAGGACTTACTCTAATTCCTTAATATAATTTTATTTAACAAGGAAAAATATAGAGTTGCAAAAAATGTCCCAGGAAAAATGTATTATTATAAAAAAAATTTAAAAATCATTGTAAGGTACTATACAACTGGCCAGTATTTGATAGAAAACAAAGGGGAAAAGATATTTAGTTTATACAATAATGTTAAGATCTGAGTATGGAAACTGACTTTTGCAAAATTTTATATGGATAAGTTTATTCAATTCAATATAAAGATTCTCAACATTTCTTTTTTTGCTATGCTAATGTAGATTTTATCTGGCTAATGCTTTGGTTGTAAATAAGAACAGTTGGAAAAATGCAAAATAAAATAGGAAATATACATGCATATGAAGGTGTCAAGGACTCCTGAAGTAGTCAAGACAGTAGGCACCACAACCCTTGAAAGAAGGCAAATTTATTGAGTTCAGTCCACCAACATACACCTCAGTTTTATCCTTTCTAAGTCTTAAGTGGCACAGAGAAGAGGCTACATAGTTTGGCAGAGGACAATCGCTGTAGTGCAAATAAGCCAGTAGAGAGAGCTTCCAGCAATTTCTTAAAAACAGAGAGAAAAGAAAACGAAATTTGAGTCTGGTTTCTTAACAGACAAAACTTGTTGAGCCAAGATCCTAGAGAGCAGAGATGAGGTTGAATATGACACTTTGTCTGGCTTTCCCCCAAGTTATTTTCCAGTTCTTCACATGCACTGGAATAAGTGCTAAGAATCCTAATAGAAAATAGCTTAAATGCCTAATGAATGTTTAGATATCTTACAATGATGAATATTGAACATATCTAATAATAAATTGGAGTTCAGAATCTGGCAAATTGGAAAGGAGTGGACCTAAAATGCAGCAAGCATTTCATATGTGAAAAGTAACTTGCCTTTAGATTAGTCTTGCATGGATTAAAGTGATCCTTTTCTACTCTATCTTGCAGAAAAGTTTGTATGTATCTCTCCACTTTATGCTGTGGGTTTTTTTGTTTGTTTGTTTGTTTTTGTTTTTTTTGGTACTGAGGATTAAACTCAGGGGCACTCGACCACTGAGCCACATCCTTAACCCTATTATGTGTTTTATTTAGAGACAGGGTCTCACTGAGTTGCTTAGTGCCTCACCATTGCTGAGGCTGGCTTTGAACTCGTGATTCTCCTGTCTCAGCCTCCCAAAGTGCTGGGATTATAGGTGTGCGCCAATGTGCCCGGCCATGCTGTGGTTTCTTCAGGAGTCCTTGACACCTTCATATATGCATTTGTTTTCTGTTTTATTTATTTTATTTCACATTTTTGCCCACTGCTGTTATTACAAACAAAACATCATCCAGATAAAAGCTATAGTAACATAGCCAAAAGAAGAATTTTTTGAGGATTTTTGTATTAAATTGAATAAATCCCTTTATACACACTTTTGCAAAAATCGTATATGTACTCAGACCTAAACATTGTTGCAAAAAGGAAATATCAATCACTGTGATTTTCTATCAAAACTTTGGCAATTATGTAGTTCCTTAAAATGACTTTTTTAAAAAAGAGACTTGGGTAGAAAAATAACATCCTCCAAGTCATCTACAATCATTCACAACATAGCATCTGATAGAGGGATAATATTTAGGACCAAGAGGAAAAAAATGACATCAGAAGGTGTTTTGAAATAGCCCAGATATTGATGTTTTCAGACTTATTCTTTAATATAATTGTGATAGAAATGTCAGGAATCTGAATGGTAAGACAGAAGGATTCACAAATATGAATTAAAACAATATAGATGAGTACTATGAAACTAAGACATAGCAGTTATATTTGAGAATATACTGCAAAAAATGGAAGAGATTACTGGTGAACTTGGATAGGTTAGTAGAAACTGTGCAGGCTAAAACACAAACAAAAATGTAGGAAATGCAGAAAGAAATGAAAAAGACATAAGTAATGTTAAAATGAATAGCAAAAGAATTTCATAAAGTGTGGAGAAGTTCAAAAGAATTAATAATCAAAAAGATAATGGCTGAGAATTTTCCGAAATTTACAAAAGACTTTAATCTGAATATTCAATTATGCAAACTTCCAGTAGTATAAATGCAAAGAAAGCTATATTTATGCATATTGTAGTAAAAATCCTAAATCTCAAAGTCTCTCTGTGTGTGTATACATTTCATCCAGACAACATATACCCAAGATATATATATATATATACACTACTATATATATTAGTGTGTATGTATATATATATATATATATATATATACATATACACACACACACACATATATATATACACACTAATTAAATGCAAGAGTGTGAAAAAAGATGCATTGCCTTCAAATAAGCAATAGCACAATGGCCAATCTTACTACTCATTAATTAGAAGAAAGTCTTTAAAAAACTGATATGAAATAGATACCAACTCAGAAATCTATACCCAGTGAAACCTTATTCACAAGGGAAGGCAGAAATATTTGTAGTACAAAAAAAGAAAAAAAGAAAAAAAAATATCACCAACAATCCACACTAAAAGTGTTACGGGCCAGGCTGTATGGGCAATGACTAAACAGACTCCATTTTATCCTGAGACCCCATGTCATGTAAGAAATGCTTCTCCCATGGGAACATCTGTACCCATCAACAGTTGCTTAGCATAGTATTTTAGACAACACAAAATGACGATTCTTATACAATTCCCATTTTTCTTGGACAATCAAGAAAATGACAATCATCAGTAAAATGCTGTTATAAACATACTAGCATAATTGTAAAGCAAATATTAATGGTAGTAACAAATCCACAAGTCTCTCATCAAAAAGAAGACTAGAACTTTTTTTAGTAACTGACCCAACGAGCAAGAAAAAATTATAAATTGTAAAAAATCTAAACAATTTAATTTTCTAAATTAGCATCCACAGCATAGATGGAATATAGCATAAGAACTACAGGATTCACATTTATTTTAACAGGTAAAGAAATATTTACCCCAAAAGTACATCAACTCTGAAGGATTTAGTAATAAATAATCTGAATATATCAACTTGTTGCTTTACATACATATGACTGAGTTATTTATTGCTGTAAAATGTACTACCCCAAAACTTACATAAAATAATAAAATATAGAATTATTTTACTTATTTTCAAGAATTGAAGCTGGGCAGAGTGGCTCATATGTATGATTCCAGCCACTCAGAAAGTTGAGACAGGAAGATAACAAGTTACAGGTCAACCTTAGCAACTTTGCAGGTCCTAAGCAACTTAGTGAGACCCTGTCTCAAAATAAAAAATAAAAATAAAGGCCTGAAATTGTAGCTCAGTGGTAAAGTATCCCTTGGTTCAATTCTCACTTAAAAAAATGTCTACTGAAATCAAAAGAACTAGTTTTTCTATGCTGGTATGGCTAGTTTGAGCTGAGGTGGTAGTCCTGTCTGGGTTCCAGATGAGATAGTTCAATAAGAGAGCCATCAGTGGGTGTGGACAGTTGTCTGGGAACTCACCTGCATTGTAGAACAGAACGTTTGGCTCTCTTCCACATTTTCTTTCCACCTACCTTGAACTACTTGTATCAGAATAGCTGGATTTCAAAAGCAAGAATTTCAAAAATAATTCTGGTGCCAGCTTTTAAGGTCATCTTTTCCAGCTTCTTTATGAATAATAATACAAGTCTCATTTAAGAGTTTAGTAATTCTCAGCCGGACGCGGGGGCGCATGCCGATAATCCCAGCACTTTGGGAGGCTGAGACAGGAGAATCACCAGTTCAAATTTGCTAAGCAACTCAGTGAGACCCTGTCTCTACATAACACACAAAATAGGGCTGAGGATAGTTTAGTAATTCTCAATAAATCATTTTATATTTTTACTCCATGAAATTTTGAATCAAGAAACATAATGATACTGGACACAGTGATGCACACCTGTAATCCCAGCAGCTTGGAGGCTGAGGCAGGAGGATTGTGAGTTTAAAACCAGCCTCAGCAAAAGAAAGATGCTAAGCAATACAGTGAGACTCTGTCTCTAAATAAAATACAAAATAGGGCTGGGGATGTGGCTCAGTGGTCCAGTGCCCCTGAGTTCAATCCTTGGTACACCCCCTGCCAAAAAACAAAAAACAAAAAACATAATGGCATAGATAAACACTACTGGAACTACTGTGGTCAGTGACATTAAGCAAAAAAAACAAAAACAAAATCAGAAAATTCCTGTTTTTTATGTTCACATGTGAATATTAAAACTTTTTTTTTAAGCAAGAGGCAAGAGGAGAAAGCATTCAAGATAGAATGGGCTTTCTTGAATTCCAGAATGAATTGTGCATATAAATCTGTATGATTAATCTCTCCTTTGCTCTAATGCATCTACATTCTTCACTTTTCTCCATAGCTACAGCAGATTTTAAGGATGCTCAGAAAATATAATTAGATTGATTGACTTGAAGCTTGATACTCCTTAAAAGCAGAATACATATTATTGTGTGGGTGTTTAAAGGTGAGGCAGGTTGTAGTGAATGGAATAAGAGAAAGAGGTATAGGAATGCCAAGTTTTATTCACTTTTTAATGTGAGTACTTTAAAAATGATGTTCCATCTGCTCTGCAAATTTAGATTGAGATAGTTAAGTTATATAGCATTGTTAGGGGGAAATTTTTCCTTTAATAAACATGGCTAATGTAGTTCTTGAAGCCATGTGAAATCTTAGATTGCTCTATTCTGAGGTTCCTTTTTTATCCCCATTATTAACAAGCTGCCTCAATTTATTTTTCCTTGGAGAAAATTGCAGTGAATAGAAGGTAATCATACCAAGTGAATAATAATGCATTTGTTTGGAAGTTATTACTTTTTAAACTAAAACTTAAAGTAAAAACTGGTTTTTCTCTAAGTTCTGTATCCAACAATCACTTATAATTTGAAGTTTTACCTGTTAGGGTTTTTCCAATTACTGCCCAGCACATAACTAAAGTCCTTCTAGACTATCATCAAAAAAAAAGCATTTAACTTCCAGTGACACTATATTTTATTCAATATGATGTATATTGTAAATAAAACATAAGACTCAAATAACAGTATTTCCTTCCCTTGAAATCAGATTTCCCCTGTAAAGTTGACCTTTAAATGTCTCATTTCGTTAGGCAAACAACATTATTTGAAATTAGTCACAGGTTTCTTGTTTTGTGCAAGCAAAGCTTGATTACAAACCTTTCTGTAACGCTTTTATTCAGTTTAATAATTCATACTTCTCTGCTTATCAGCTTTAGAATTCTAAAGGAGGCATTTGCCTATAAATCTTTCCCACTGCTGTATTTTATTTTAATGCACAGCAACAGAACACTAACATAATTGGTGCAATCTGTTATTTACAGATATGCGGTGAGACGCAGGTGGCAAAGTTTTTTTTAGTGTTGTAAGGAAAAGTAAGACCTTCCTCACAACTTGAGTTATGTGAATAAAAATTGTTGCTGGGTTAGGATAGCAGCCATTGTCACTATGGGCGTTCTCTGCTTATGCAGTAAATCTTTTCCATATGGAAGGAATCCTTTTTCGATTCCACTCCACACCAGAATGCATATTTTGTGTTAAGTGCATTTATTCTTTAAAAAGTGGTCCCATAAAGGAAAATCTTGAGTTTTATGGGTATAATCCTTAACAAATGTTCAAAATAAATTGGCTTATAATTTTATTCTAACAAAAACTTCTATAACTGCTTTCTGCAATATGAAACACACAACATGGTTTTCTTGCCTCTATCTATCATGTAAATTCTGGTTTTAAAAATGTCAGATATTTGTTCCTTTTACCACCCACATTTTAGATACATTTCCCTAGATTGCTTAAATGAACATGCTGATTATATCTGGCCCTAAGGATTTCAATATGTACCTTTATTGAGTTTGATTATTAGCAATCTATTATTTTTAAGAGCAGAAAGGAAATCCTGTATTCATGGTACTGAAGAAATAAAATTCAATTTCAACAAATCTCAATTTTAGAAAAATAGTATAATCACTGGAAATAAAACAAAACACCATTCCTCATTCCATGTCTCTTTCAAACGAGTTTTATTTGTATATTTCATTTACATAAAACCTATGCACAAGATATTTAACACTTGCTGCATCAACTTTCTCTCTTCATATTTGATTATGGTCCAAATGCATTTTCACCATCACTCACCATGCATACTCATCAATAATGACCATGTGTCAGATACAATAATCTGCTTTCATTTTCCATCTTATGACTTCCCTCAGTAGCATTTGATAAATTTGATGGCATTCTTATTAAACTTCCTTTACACTTGGATTATTTTATGCATCATTCTGATGTATTGTCTCTTTCCCTTCCTCTATACTTTTTTTATTGTTTTCTGGAGACTTTTTTATTCCTAAGTGTTGAAGTACACCAGGCTCACTCAGTCCTCAAACTAACTCCCATTTCTTCCCTCCCTCCCTTCTTCCTTCCTTCCTTCTTTCCTTCCTTCCTTCCTCACTCTTTTTCTTTCTACTTTCCTCTTTTCTGATTTCATCAGGTTTTATTTATATATTGTTGACCTTCAGATTTATATCCTGACATGCATAATTTCACCAATCTCATGAGACAACGAAGGTATCCATTGTCATTTTCACTAAATAGTCTTAACTTACAAAGCATAAATCCCATTTCTTCTGTAAATGAACTACTCCTATCTTCCTTCTTAGTATTCACTGTTCTTCCAGGTGCTCAAAACTACAAGTCATACTTGATTCTTTTTATTCTCATTTTCATGATGAAACATCCCAAACATTTTGACAGATCAAATCAGTTTTATTTTAATTTGTTTAATTGACAAATACAATTAAATATTTATCATATATTGCATATTTTGAAATATGAATATAATATTAGATGATTAAATCAAACTAATGCATAAATTACCTCACACATTTTCTTTGATTAGAGTACAAAATCTATTCTCAGTGATTTTTAAGTATGTAATACATTGTGTTAATTATATTCACCATATACAACAGATCTCTTTAATATATTCATCCTATCTAACTGAAATTTTGTGTCCTTTGACCAACATTTCCCAAACTTTAACCCCAGTGCCTGGTAATTACCATTCTTCTATCTGCTTCTGTAATTTGGACATTTTTAGATTCCATGTGTCAATGAGATCATGATGTATTTGTCTTTCCATTTTTAGTTTATTTCATTGAATATAATGTCCTTCAGTTTCATCCATGTTATCAAAAATGGTAGGATTTCCGTTTCTTAATGATGAATACTATTCCATTTTTGTATACATAACATTTTCTTATTTTATTCATCCATTGATGAACTACAGCTGAATTTCATATATTGTCTATTATGCATAATTCTGCAATAAACATAGGAGTGAAGACATATTTGCAGCATACTGACTTTATTTCCTTTGGACATACAGATTTCAATGGATAACTTGAATCTAGCTACTGGTCTTCATTGTTATGTCCACCACCCTTGCCTGAGCTGCCATCATCTCTGACATGTTCAATTTTAGTGTCAACTTTTGTTGTTTGTTTCTTCCAATCTAGTTCAATCTCTGTGTAGCCATCAGAGTAGCCTATTAAAGTCTTGGCATGATCATATTGTAACCAAAAGCTCGGTCCATGTCCCCAATGCCAATTAATGCCAATTTAGTACTGAGGACACGGTTTTGAGAAAAAGAAAGAAGTTTTATTGCTAGCAAAGGAGAAACACAGGGGACTCTTGACCCTGAAGCTTTGATTCTGACCATCAGGGAAAACAGAGGGCTTTTAAAGGAGCTATTCAATGGCCATATTGCAGGTGTGCTCTGGTAGGGGGTTTCAGGGAGCCCTGATGGTGTGTTAGGATTCACTTGTTAATTTGGAAGATATTCACTTCCTAGATCCTCTGACAGACATCTTCCTGTGGAGCACAGATAACTCAAGTTAATCTTGTTCTCCACCCCAGGTTAGGGAGGGGGAGAGGGAGAAGAGGAAAAGGAAAACATATCCCTTTTAAAAATAAGCCTTAGAGCTATATTCAAAAAGGGAAATGGACCACTATTACAAAATCACTCCAACACACAGAATCTTCTGGTGGTTTTATTGCATTTAGAACAAAGCTCAACTTCCTGACTCAGGCTGTAAGTCTTCCCGTGACTTAACTTCCAAATTAAACTCCTTCTTGCTTTAGCTGTTAACCCTGTCTTGCTCACATTGGCCTCTCTGCGATTTGTTAGACACCAACTTATTTCCTTACTGACAGACTTGGGTTTTCCTTCAAACTTTCTCCTCCTCTCATGTCAACTTTCCCTCCTTCTCGCTTCATTTAGTCTATGTTGAATTATCAAGACCTTTCTTGATCACTTTACTCAAAATAGAAAACCCACTACAATTCCACCCACACCCTCTTCCTTATCTTTATTTCACTTTTTCTTCACAGAAAATTAACACTACTTTAAATCAACTACATATACTTCTTATATATTATTATACACTGCAGTGTCAGATACTCATAAAGGAAGCTTTCTATAACATAAAAGATAAAAACGTTTTGGAACATAATTTTTAATATTTACCATTGAAAGTATCAAATCAGTGATATGACAAACCAGCTGAACCTTAACCAAGATAGAAAATGAAGCTTCCAGAACATGTCTATATTTGTTAGAAATTAAAGTGCTTGTAACAAAATATATATGAAGTAATATCCCAAATAACGTTTAGTAATTTTAAATAAGTACTTCAAGTTTTTCTCAATGTTCATATATTTAAATTGTCCATAAATTAACTAATTGCAACATTATGAATTTCATGTCAATAGATACTACAGACCTTACATGTGCCAAATTAAGAAGAGACCATATAAGAATGGGCAAAATTCCCTTTCCTGAGTTACTGTTAGAATAGGAGAAAAAAAATAATTTGAATACATCTTAACAACTAATGAAATAAATGGAGGGTTAAGATAATATACACATTAATGTACAGATCTAAAAAGATGGTGATTTTGGAGATCCATGATTAGGTACAATGGGAATTCTTAATTGCAAGCTTAAGTGGACTTACAATTTTTACTAATAAAGTCTCAATTTGTAATATATATTTAAATTAGAACATCCGTTTATATAAAAGTTGATCCGCTAAATGTATATGAACTCATGTTTAAAAAACATATCAATTATT
This sequence comes from Geosciurus inauris, assembly GCA_004024805.1. Classification (NCBI taxonomy): domain Eukaryota; kingdom Metazoa; phylum Chordata; class Mammalia; order Rodentia; family Sciuridae; genus Geosciurus; species Geosciurus inauris. The sequence continues at coordinate 71,100 of PVHX01002614.1, read as the reverse complement.
TCATAAAGGTAAATGAGGGATAATTATAACAATTTCTCTGCTATGAAGAAACTATTTTTTGCAGACCACATGCAGAATACCTTGGAATAATTGCCAAACAAATATTTTGTGCAACAAAAAAGAAAATGTATTATTTCTATTTTAATCCAATTTTTAAAAAGTACATTATTTAAAGTGTCACTGTAGGAACAGCCAGGATCATAATAAATGACAACTTAAGGGTTTGCTATTATTTCCACACAAAGATTGCTCAGAAAAACCTGATTTATACTTTTTAATCTCCTTAAAAATAAGTATAAGAAGTAAACTAAAAAGTATAAGGCTGTATTAATCTTGTTGTAACATCTATGTACACTGAGTTAAATAGAACCATATTTCTCTAAAATAACTAGAAAAACACTGGACACGACATGGGGGAGGTGGGGGGCAGGAAAGGGGAATGGGTATAGTAAAGATGGTTGATAAAAAATATATATAAATATATATATATATAAAATGTTCATTGAAAGTGCATACAAAGATGTTTAATATGAAGAATGTAATCTGCTTATAATTTTGTGCAAAGTTAGAAAAATTATGATTTAATAATTTTTTTTTCTATTTGCCTCATCAAATATTTTCAGTGAATAGTGTGTACAGCTTCTGAAAATTTGTTTTTTTTCTGTCATATTTGATAACATGTATTAAAATGCAACTTTTGAGAAAAATAAATAAAAATAAAAATTAAAAAAAAAAAAAACTGTTTCATATGAGTAATATTCCAAAGAATTAAAGTCTACATTTTTAACCATCAAACTATGGTATAAATTATTTATAAATATTTTGAACATGTAACACCAAAATATATATCATAAATGCATTTATTTATATCTTTGTTTGTAAATATTAATAAATATAAATACAAATAAAAGTAAAAAAATATCATCCTTGAAATTGCAGCTACTTATTAAGTACTTATATACAAGGCACCACAAAAATGTACTCAATCTTTTTTCTTCCTTTAATTTCATAAAAACCTATGACCTATTTGCTTGTCTCCTTCTAGGTAAGGAAACTAAGAAACAGCAAACTTTTATAATTGACCACAGTCGTTTAGCTCATAAAGAGCTAAATGAAATTAAAGCAATTTGACCAATGAGTTTCTCTTAAAACCCACAACTCTTCAAAATTATCATTCATTCATTTACTTTTTCCTTCTCATAAATATGTAAGGTCATGCTCTTAAATCTAAATTTACAGTGTGCAATACCCGATTCTGCCTTATCTTAGCTATATTATTCTAAACAGATTATTTTTCTCTTTGTCTTAGTTTTTTGTTTGTTTGTTTTTCCTTAATCTCAAAGACAGGAATAGAAAAAAAATGTCATATAGGAGAGGTCAATGAGATAACATAAGTTGAACAGTACATGCCCCTGGGTACTATTATCCAGTGTTAAGTTATTGTTTATTTAAGTGTTAGAACTTATTGTTTATTTAAGAAAAAGTTTTAAAAGCACAATGACATGCCACACAATTTGCTTTTCATTAGGAAGGCAATAAGTCTGTCTTTCTGTGACTAAATTCATTTCTATGTTCGGGGAATATACTCTTTCTACACATTTTTATGCCTTTGATCTATCTGTAAGTGTCATTTATTCAGCATACAGCTTCTGAACACTTATTATTTGCTAGCTATTAGTTATTGAAAGATTATGGAATATGTGTCTAAATCTACTATTAAGACATATCTGGGCATGTCTGGGAAACTGATGGAGTAAATTTAATTCACATCAATTTGCATGAGGCGAGGACACATTCAAAAGGGAAATGAAAAACTAAAACTCAATGAATATTTACTAATGCCACTTTGATTTAAATGCTGCTCATAACTAGAGAACAAAACAGTGCCTATGGGATGGAGAGAGGGGAAGAAATTCTAAGATGTAGGTCAGGGGACACAAAATAGCAGATATGCAGGATGAATAAATCAAGATATCTAATATATAACATCAAGACTGTAGGGAATAATATTGCACTGTGAATGGGATTCATGCAACGTGAACAGATTTTAGCTGCTCTTGACACAAAAACAGCAAAAAAAAGGGATCTATGTGAGATGATGTATATGCTAATTTACTTCACTCTGTGTGGTCATCTTTTTTACTATCTATACGTATCATATAAAATGTTGTTTTATATCATAAAAAATATAATTATGTTTTATATCAAATATAAACAATAAAACTTATTTCTAAATAAACACTGCTCTTGCACACAGGCTAGCCAGTTTGATCCCGCAGACCTCTGCAGGTGCTATCTTTTTATATTTTTTTGATTGAGTTCACATTTTACCTGGTTGAGTTTTTTTAGCAGCTTTATTGAAATACAATTGATATACAAAGAACTGAACATATTTAATATGTGCAGTTTGATGACTTTGGTACCATTTTTATATTGATTTTAGGTATGTGAAACGTGATGCCTGAGAGATTTACTATTTTCCTGGATGAAATTTAATGGTGATGCTGTGTAGGTAATGTCCAAACACAGTTTGTGAGGTTTAGATCCTACACCCTTCTGACCATAATACCATGCAATCAATTTGGGACATGAAACAAGGTGTCATAATTAAGGGTTGTAAAACTTCTGTTTCTAGAATGGTGATGGACAAATAGTTTAGTTCATTGTTTGATTCTCAGATTTCTGCTGAGTTCTCTTTTGAGAAGGATGTGTGAGTAAACAGAGATTTTTGTTTTCACTATAAACTTTATAAAATTGTGGTTTGGGAAGCAACTTTATATTATGTTTTTTATTAAACCTAAAAAGTAAATAAGAGGAGCATTGTACACTCACATTACCATAGATGATCAAACAGCTTTAACATCTAGAAAACTTTTATGAATACAGTGTCTAGCTGGAGACAGTAATACTTGCAAAAAAGAGCAATCATGTTCCACTTGGAGAGTAGCAGAATCATCTGTCCAATTCAGCTACAGTACCAGGGGTGGGGATGATATGTCCCAGGCAAAGCCATGTCAGTGTGGGTAACCAGTAGAGTCAGCAGTGATATGTAAACATGTTACAATGTGGATAGACATGGTGATTCACACAGAAAGAGAATCAAAGCCAAAAGAGCATACAATCAACAAATTAGGTCTCAGGGTAACTGTAATGAGCCAAAAGTGTTAATGAGCTCATGTGCAACATGTACCAGGATTCTCAGGAACATTTGTGGAATTATTTTAGTAGACAGAACAAAAGCCATTGAAATATGGATAATGACCCTGATTCTGATGCTGATTTTATTTATATCTTTGTATACCCTTGTAAAACTCAAGTACTGCCACAAGTCAGGTCAGATCTCTGCCCTAAAAAAAATCCAGGTCTGCTAGGTGAGACAGACACAAATGTTTACTTGAACCATGGCTCTAGAATTGAGCTGTACTCCAGCACAAATTATAACACAATCAGTAAGATGATTCACTCCCTGCTCTCAACAGTCTACCTCCTTCTATAGCATCTTTCCCAAAGGTTTCCTTTATTGCTGGTTGACTGTTTATGTTACATGAATTATGCCAATGTCTTACTTAGTTCACGAGGTCAAATTTCTTGTACATTTTATGAATTTGCTTCCTTTATCATTCTATGCCATGCAGGAACACAAAACTGTGCAGGAGAAATGAGCACAGTGGATTTGTTTCATTCCTGGCAACTATGTTCTATCAAGTGCCAAAAACACTGATTAAGCAAGTACTGAAACATTGCTTGCTAGGAGAAATACTGGGTTAGGTTCCTGCAAATCTCACAACATTGTTATGAACTGATAATGCATAATTTCACTTTATATGTATTTCTGTTAAAGAACCCTTATTAAAAGTATTTTGCTGATTCATTATCTTCGAACCCATAGCCAATAGTATATAACTCATGCCTGAATGAAGTATATGAAACACATTACTGTCTCTGTAAGCTACAACACAGCCTTTATCAATTTAGGTTCACTTAGAAAGCATTTCCCCACTATGCTTAGGGACCACTTTATAGAAGGACTCTAACAAAAAGTGCAAATATGTGAATGATGTGACACTGAGTAACAAATAGGACACTTGTTCACAGTAGGAGAGCTGAGGCAAGAAGGCAGGATGCCCAAATGCCTTCTTATTTGTCTTCAATGTGGAAGGGATGTTTTAATCACTCTCTTGCATGTCTGCAAATGACCTCGAAAGCATGCCATATATTGATCATGGCGTTCTAAGTAAGCAAGAAATTGGTGAATGGGCAAGAATGAAATCCACAAGTAATAAAAACTTGCACAAATACCACAATTTGTTTCTAAGAAATCTTTTCACTGGAAAATGAAATATTGTTGAAACACTAACAAAAATCAAAATGTAATACGCTTTAATCAGTTAAATAGGATTTGTTTCTCATTGCTAATAATAAACAAAATTATTTAAAATGTCTTATCAGTTGCCATACAATAATCATTCATATTTATACTTTTTAAAATTAGTAAATATTTGTGCATCCATTCCACAAATGTTTTAATATTTATGGAAAACTTCTGAGTTTGATAATTTAATATCCATGAGTGAAGAGGAAAATATATACAGTTCACTTTTGAAAAAATTGCCCCCAAGTACTTTTTTTGCTGAAGAAATCATGATTACATATCCTGTTCATCAAATGAATTTGAAGCTCTCATTCTGGTCAAACTAATTATAGCAAGAATTGCTTTGTATGTAAAGCATCTTGTTTAGATAGATAAAGAAAGAAAAAGAAAAAGCCAGGTGCTTTTGAGATAGTCTGATACAAAAATATTTCTAATTGGGATGATTCATGTTGAATGTAAATTAACTTACCTCGTTATATGTATGAGATACCTTGACAATACTGTTTCCAAGGAGAGTGTGAAATATAGTGGTTTTACATCATATGATATTCAATTATTTTTCTATTTCTCTTTAATAACATAATACCAGATTTGAAACTCTAGACACTAGGGTGTTATAAAATTGTTAACGAAATTTCTTGTATGATGATCCTTTCCATATACCTTATGATAAACACTCATCTTCATTGATAAACTGTATCTGTTTGTTATTGGCTACAGAAACACAATAGATGGTGATCCAGGAAATTGATGATAAAAGTGTTTGCATGAAATGGCTATGGTTACACAGCCAGAGATGTCACTACTCACAAACTCCATATGCAGGTTTCAGGACTTCTACTCATGTATACCCAACAAAAGCTAATTTATTCTGCTTTTGCTGCCACTATACAAGAGGACAATATCTGTAGGTTCTACATATGGCTTCATAGAAAGATTAAAATTATTGCATGTGAAAAACCTACTTATGAGAGAAGTAAATTTTATCCCTCCACTTTGACATTTACTTGAGAGCATTTTATCTTTGTTTTTTTACTATGTTTATCGTGTTTATCTATTCCCTTTTCTTCAATATTTGTTAAAAAGTTTTAACAGGCTGAAATTCACTTATGAGGAAAATGACTTCCCTGTGTAAACAGGAGCTAAACTGTTCACAGATAGGTTTTTCTTCTATCTTTAACCGAAAGCTTACTAAGTTAAATCTCACAAGGACAAAACACTTGACTTAATATTAATCAAGAACGAGCCTCTTTAGGCAGGAGAGACCTGAACAGGTTGGACTCACGATGAGAAGCTTGTGAAGTGCCTGGAAATATTGTCACCCCCACTGAGGCTCCTGATGCTGCAGCATCTAATGCCAATCCTGTTGTCTCTCTTTGTCACCCTCTTGTTCACACCACTTCATGCTCCTAATGAGCCAAGGAACACACTCCAAATTTTCCTGTTCCAAGTAAAATGAAAGGTTTTTTAGTAACCAAATTATGTACTGCTGGGGCTAAAGATCAGTAACCATGATTGATTACATTCTAGATCTTGGTTCAAGAAAGGGTGATCCAATAACAACAGAAAGTCTTGAGTAAGGAATTAAAAGTCATTCTCTAAATTATTAGGATGAAAACAAGAAAAAACTTACTCTATCAATATGATATTAGATATTGGCATAATATTTTAATGGTAGTCATCATTATGATTACCTCAATAAAATACAAATGAATTTGGTTAAAATAGTGTGAAGTAAGATAAAATAATATAGTTATAAACTAGGCTTGATGAGATATAAGTACTTTTTATCTGAGGCACAGTTATTCAGGTGAACATGGATTTAATCACATATTACAATTCATTTATTTATATAGATAGAGATAATTTGGGATTATGTTGGATTGTTTAATCATTTTATACCTTGCTTCCTTGCTATAGAATTGATATAATAAAAGAAATTATGTCATGAAGTTGCTACAGAGTAAACAAAATTTTCCCCTTTTTGTATTCTACATTCACACGGACAGAATAGTTTAAAACTAGTTAGCAGACCATGTAAATGATTTGTTTTAAAATTAAGAAGTGGATCTAAGAATAAAGATCCAGATCCTTAGCATTGTTGCAAAATATTTCCTAACTAAATTTTTATGCCCCAGTACTTTTACTTGCTGCTCTGTTTCATTACTCTTACCAAACCAGGCTTTTTTTTTCTCTAAAATATAATTCCTACTGCTCATGATTCTTAGGCTCTTTATTGGTATTCTTACGTTCTTTTTAAAAAACTTTTCTCCCTTACCGTCCCTCAACCTTTTCCATTAAAAATTATTGAATGCAGCCAGGCATGGTAGCACACGCCTTTAATCCCAATGGCTTGGGAGGCAGGAGGATGAAAAGTTAAAAAGCCAGCTTCAGCAACTATGAGGTGCTAAGCAACTCAGTGAGACCCTGTCTCTAAATAAAATACAAAATAGGGCTGGGGATGTGGCTCAGTGGTTGAGTGCCCCTGAGTTCAATCCTCAGTACAAAAAAGAAAAAATGAATGCTTGTATATTCTATTTTTAAGTTCCTTATTCTTACTTTATATCCATAATATTCTGTATCACACAAATAATTATTATCTCAATTTTAAGAATGGAGAAATTAAGGTGACTTCTGCAAACACTCCAGGATCATGCACAGAGAAAGGGACAGGATAGAGATTTTGAGGCCTTAGTGTTTACTAGCATACTATCCTGCTCAGGGAAATTTTACTAGTGGATCACATTGTAACACTTAACATGATTTGTAATTGTACATTCAATCAAGAGTTGCTCCACCAATGATAATTCACCAAGTGGTCCCTGGAGCCTAACAACCTAGGTGTGAAATCTGTACCCACTGGCAACTAGTTCAATGAGTTGATTAAGGCATTCCACCATTAGATTTTCAACTGTAAAGTACTGATAGTAATATTACCCAAGGCATAGTTATTTGGGGGTTGAAAGGGAAAATACATGTAGTTTCTGGAATCTTAACCATGTGATATGGCGTTTCAAGCAAACAAAAGAAGACTGTTTTCCAACTACTAAAAAATCGCGTAAACAAGAAAAGGTCAGATTATAGTTTGAGATGAATCAGCATATTTGCATAGTTTGATAGTATTTTACTCCAAGATATTCGTTAATAGTAAGGGGACAATAGAAGTTTGACAGAGGTGTAATTTATAAGATTGTCTCCTGGATTGCAATTGAGTGCAGTTGGATCTGGATTATGTAGCTGTTGCTGCATTCATGGTAGAGTTTGAAGTTGGCAGCACCTCAGCAGGTTTGGTAACTAATTCCTGGATGAACTGGACTGCTTCAAGACCTTGGTCTATAGAGCTGAAGCTGAGGCACACATTCAAGGTCTGAAGTTGAATCCACATATGGCAGGCCTGTTCCCAGGAACTAGGATGAGCATGTTACTCATAGGTCCATAGGCAAGGATTGTTTCCAGACCAAAGAAGAGAAAGATGGGAAAAAACTTACAGAACCACCTCATGATCTGCAACTGGATCAAGATTTAGGGGTCTGCCTATGAGCACACAGATAGACCTGTCTCCCTCTACTTCCTTTGGTAAGTATTTTTTGTTCCTAGACATCTAGCTAAAAGAGCCTGGCACTGAGATCAAGATCTTCTGTAAGGATGTATTTGATGCCACTATCTCCAGGGGCACAAATAGGTATGACTCCTAGTTTGTTTCAACAGGTCAGCTGGTGCTGTGTCACAAGCCACCAACACTGATATATGAGGTATTTGGCACATCCACATTCCTTGGTTGGTGGTGCTGTTGGCAGAATCAAGGTCAAATAGGCATGAAACCCATCCACAGAGGAATGAGTCCATATTCAGACCTGAATCAGACCACAGTCAGTAAACATGCCACCTAGACATGGATCTACCATCTTATAATGGTCTGCCTTAGTCTTGAGCTACTCCAGGTTTTCATAAACTCTTACCTGTATCCCAAAGCTCCCCAAGTCTTTTGTTCCCCATAAACAGCCATCATATTGCAGTTGCTGTGGGGGGATATGAACAGAGACCATTTAATTCTGCCATCTTCCTGACATCTCTCCTAAATGAACTTAGTCTCACTGTTATTTTGTTATAATCTTTCTTTTGGCAAAGTTATCAATGTACCTTTCATCAAAAAAATACTATTTATTTTCGTATCACCCAAAACAAAAAACAAACATTCCAGGATTTAGCAAGTGACTGAGTAAACAAAGGAATGAATAAATTAATTAATTGAGGCTTCTAATATTTCATGGTCAGTGAAACTAATATGAAGAAAGTTAATGTTCATTGAGACATTGATAGATGTTGGTAATTATGCTCTTCAAATACCTTTTTTGCTTATTTCTGGGTGTTAAATTTTGTCTCAGAAAACCAACTTTATTTGATTAGAAATCACTGTGATAATTAATGAATACATTATGATGGTTTGGTTGTGAGGTGTTGCCCAAAAGCTCATGTGTGAGACAATCCTATAAGGTTTAGAGGAGAAATGATTGGGTCACAAGAGCCTTAATCCAATCAGTGAACTAATCACATGATGAAATTAATTAAAGACTGGTAGAGTGTTGCTGGAGAAGGTGGGGGTATCTGGAGTGTGGCTTTAGGAAATATATTTGTATTTGGAAAGTGGAGGTTTCTCTCTCTCTCTCTCTCTCTCTCTTTCTGATCATCATATGAGCTGCTTCCCTCCACCACACTCATCCACCATGATGTTCAGCCTTACCTCGACCCCTGAGGAATGGATACTGCTGTCTATGGACTGAGACTTCTGAAACTGAGCCCCCAAATAGACTTTTTCTCCCCTATAATTGTGCTGGTTTGGTCCTTTAGTCACAGCAGCAAAAAGGCTGACTAAACATACATTAAAATTTAAATTGAATGTCTGCATCATATAAAAGATATAGAAGTTCTATCATTTAACTGTAATTATTATATCCTTGAGTGTTCATTCTTAATTTCTAAAATAAATTCTCAATCAAAATCAACTAATTGAATTAGCCTTGCTTGTAAATTTTATGCTACAAAATATTTAATTATTTCTCTCACTCATATATGTAAATTTAGAAAATACAGACCATATCTATATATTCACTGCAAGTAATTTCATTGGTAATTTTCATTATACTTGATGTATTTTAAATATAAAATTGATAATCAGGCTAATTGTTTATTATTTGACTCTGATCTTACATTTGCTTTGTCATAAGTTTGCTGCCAACCTACTATCCCAAATCAGAATTCTTAGCTCATTTAACAGAGTGTACCAGATTTCCCAAGAACATGATCAGTGGATTTATAGGGGAAGGATAGGGAGCAGCTGTGAAGAAGACCAAAGCCTGGGCAGCTTATCCTCTTTTTAGTTCACTTTCCCCCCACTTTTGGTACTAGGGGTTGAACCCACAGGCACTTGACCACTGAGGTACATCCCCCAGCTCTGTTTATTTGTTTGTTTATTTGTTATTTATTTATTTATTATTGAGAAAGAGTCTTGCTAGGTTGCCCAGACTGGCCTCATATTTCTGATCCTCTTTCCTCAGCCTCCCAAGTCACTGGGAATACAGGTATGGGCTACACACCCAGATCTGTTAGCTCACTTAAAATCACCTCAGCATTTTCTATATCTTAATTGCTTAGTGTAGAGATCCAAGGACCTGAAAATGGATTGCTTATATACATCATGCCTCTCTCAAGTCTTGGCCTACTTTCACCACTTTCACTTTTTCTGGGCAGAGGTCTCAATTGATTTTCAGTGATTTTTTTAGAATGAAATTCTGAAATGTAACATTCTGTAATTCATGTATTTTATTTTGTCAATTCAACTCCTCTTCTTTTTCAGTTTTCAGCTATCTTTCTGTTCTGGAGCTTTGCTTTTTCCAACTAAATACTAGAAGTCTATTCCATTATACACAAACAGTTTGTGTTTCGGTGAAAAACTATTGTTTTATTCTGGCTTACCAGGGGACCATTTTATGATTGTTTCTACAATTTAACATTTGGATTAACAGATGGGGTAGAAAAAATTTCTTGGGGCAGGCTAGTATAATATATTGATCACTTTAATTCCCAAAGCAAGGCAGTAAAATGGAAAGATAAAGAGATGACCATTATGTATATTGCACTTGTCACCTCAAAGCTCCATTATTGTTCCTTAATACTTTTAATCATGTTTAAAATTCTAACCAAGCCTATACAGTGTTATTTATATCTTAAGTAGGCTATGTGATGTTTATGAAGGGCAAAAGAGTTGAGGCATGTTATCTTTTTCCCTGAGTCACTGGAGCAAAGTACCTGAGAAAGTCCCTAGATGAATGTTTTTATAGTATTATGTTATTATCATGATAGCTGCAAATAGAACCACCACAAGATCTAAGGATTATGAAGTAGAGTGTAGGAGAAATTAACCAGATCATTGGAATAAGCATCTATTGCATGCTTTTTTAAAAGCTGACAGAATGATCTTTCTAAAATGCAAACATGGCTGTTATTCTGTCTCCTATGCCATTCAGATATCAGCTAAAAAGTATAGTCATTCTTTTTAGTCCTGTAGACTCAATTCCCACATCTTTGGGTTCTAATCCTGAGCTCACTACTACACAAGATAAATAATCTGCACTGCCTGTAATTGCTGTGATGTTTCCTGTCTCTGTCAGTTCAGCTATGCAAAAACTTTTTTTATATCCTTCTGGTGAAATTCAACCACCTTCAGACCAACTATAATAGTTTCTTTGAAATGTTCATCAAGTCAATTCTACAAAGTTTGTAACACTCAAATCTGTCCTCCCTGAGCTTGTATCTATTTTTATCATTTTACTGATCATGTTGCATTGAAAATTTAAAATATATTTAAATTTTTAATGTATGTTTATTTAAATGTTTTCTCCTATTAAATAGGAGAAGTCTATTTTTTTCCACAATGATTATGTCTCAGTTCTCATCTAATTTCTAAAACCAATCACAAATCTAAGCACACATGGGTATTTTAATGAGATAGTCTGCTTTTTTTATGTACATTGAGAGCAATCAGCAAGAAGATATTGATAACATTAATTAAGGACTTATTTTGTGATGTGTTTCAGACTTATTGTATTGTTATGTTTACATATTACATTTCTGACTTTCATTGATCATTTTTATTAGTAGCAATCATATTGTAATTTTTAAAAATGTCTTTATTCTCCTCTTAGTTCCTCCCAGCTACTACTCTCCATTGCAATCTTTTTAACAATTTTCATACTTGAGTTTAAGATTCCTTATCTTTTGTGAGAAACTCAGTCTATTCCAAACTGAATTCATACATTCAAAAATTGTCAGTGTTACTAATAGATAACTTTTCATTAAATTTAAGATAATTGAAAAATCTCCTCTTTTTTGAAATTTTGGGTAATATCATTTTACTACAACTCTGAGATTTCTTCCTACATCTCTGGCTACTCTTTCTTTTTTTATTGGTGCATTATAGTTGTACATGATAATGAGATTCATTGTTACATATTCACACATGCACACAATATAAGAAAATACTTTGGCCAATATCATTCCCCAGTATTTCACTTTTACCTCCCATCTTCCTTCCCCATGGTCCCTTTTAGCTACTCTACTAATCTCCCTTCACTTTTCATGAATTCCTCCACTTCACCTTTTTTTTCTTTTTCCTCCCTAGCTTCTACATGTGAGAGAAAATATATGATTCTTGATTTATGAGTGTGGCTTATTTCATTTACCATATTGTTCTTCAGTTACATCCATTTTCCTTCAAATGCATAATTTTATTTTTATTTATAGCTGAATAAACTTTATTGTGTGTATATATACCACATTTTCTTTACCATTCATCCATTGATGGACAACTAGACGGGTTCCATAGTTGGGTTGCTGTAAATTTTGCTTCTATAAACATGGGTATGCATGTACCATTATAGTATGACAACTTTAATTTTTTATGATAAATGCCAAAGTGAGGTATAGCTGGGTCTTTTGGTGATTTCTTTCCTAGAATTTTGAGGCACATCTATACTCATTTTCATAGTGATTGTACTGACAATTCCACTAAGAGTTTAAACATGTTCCTTTTACTCCAAATCCTCTCCAGAATTTATTAATGTTTGTATTCTAGAAGGCTACTATTCTAACTGTAGTCAGATAAAATCTCAATGTAGTTTTGATTTTGATTTTCTTTTTTATTTGTTCTTTTTAGTTATACATAACATTGCAATTCAATTTGACATGATTATTAAAGCATAGAATATGATTTGCTCTAATACAGTCCACAGTATTTCCCTTTCCCTTCACCTTCATTCTTTCTCTGATCTCTTAACTCTGCTTTACTGATATTTCTGCTATTTACTTTTAGTTTAGTTTAGTTTTGTTTTAGTTAGTGCCTTGTGGATGTGCATTATAGTGAGATTCACAATGGCATATTCATAATATATACATAGGAAAGTTAGGTCAGATTCATTCCACACTATTCTTCCCTGATCCCGCCCCTTCTCCCCCACATCCAGTCTCCATCTAGTCCACACATCTTTCCTCTATTTTGATGAAATCCACTTTTTCTTCTTTCTCTCTCTCTTTCTACCTCTATCTCTATCTCTACCTCTGTTTCTCTCCCTCCCGCCATCTCTCCCTACCCCTGAAATATAAAAAGCTTTCACATATCAGAGAAAATATATTAGTTCTTCTTTGAATGTCTGGTAGAACTCAGCTGATAATCCATCATGTCCTGGACTTATCTTTATTGGAAGATTGTTAATACCTACTTCAATTTCATTACTTGACATTGATCTATTTATCTTTTCTATGTTTTCACGGTTCAATTTGGATAGGTAATATTTTACTAGAGATATATCAATATGTTCTAGATTTTCTATCTTATTGGAGGGTAAATTTTCAAAATAGTTTCTGATGATCTTCTGAATTTCATTGATGTGTGTGGCAATATTTTCCTTTTTCATCTGATTTTATTTAGTTGAGTCTTCTCTATTTTGGTCATTTTTGACTAGAGGTTTACCAATATTGTTTATCCTTTCACAAAACCAACTCTTTGTTTCATTTATCCTTTTTTAAAATTCTTTTTTCAGTCATTTCAACTATGATTTTAATTATTTCCTGTCTTCTACTGACTTTGGTGTTTGTTTGCTCTTTTTTTGTTGTTGTTTTCTGCAACTTTGAAGTGGAATGTAGAATGTTTACCTGTTTCCTTTTTAATTTTTAGTGTATAAACTCAATGCTATCAAATTTCCTCTTAGAATCGCATTTATATTGTCTCAGAGATTCAGATATGCTGTATATATATTCTCATTTGTATATATACTCTCAATTTTTAAAAGTTTCTCCTTGATTTCTTTTGCTATCCATTCATCACTCAAAAGTTTATTATTTAGTTTCCAAGTGTTAAAGTGGTTTCTATTTTTTTATCTTGTCATTGATTTCTAATTTCACCCCATTATCTCTATCATTTCGTGTTTTCTAAGATTTGTTTTGTGACTGTTTTAGTCAGTTTTTTTGCTTTTGTGACTAAAGGACCTGACAAGAACAATTACAGAGAAGAAAAAGTTTACTCGGGGGCTCATGGTTTCAGAAGTCTCCATCCATAGAAGGCTGGCTCCATTCCTCAAGGTTGGAGGTGAGGCAGAATATCATGACAGAAGATGTTAATGGAGGAAAGCAGCTCACATGATGATCAGAAGAAGAGATTCTTCTCTCCAGATACAAAATATATACCCAAAACCACGCCCCTAAATCTCACCTCCACCAATCACACCCTACCACTCCAGTTACCACTCAGTTAATTCCTATCAGGGGATTGATTAACTTATTGGGTTAAGACTCTCACAACCAAATCATTTTTTCCTCTAAACCTTCCTGCATTGTCTAATACATGAGCTTTTGGGGGACATCTCACATCAAACCATAACAGTGACCTAAAATATGATATATTTGATAAAATGTTCTATGTGGTGCTGAAGAAGTTGACTTGAATTGTTGATGGATGAGATATTCTATAGATGTCTGTTAGGTTCATTTGGTTAATATTTTTTAGATCTAAAGAATCTTAGTTTATGTCTGATAATCAGGCTAGCAGTGAGAGAGGTGTGTTTAAATCATCTAAGATTATTGTATTACGGTCTATTTGATTCTTAATATTAAGAAGAATTTGTTTTATGTGTATATATAGACCATTGTTTGGCACATAAATATTCACAGTCAGTATAACTTATTGCTAGATGATTCCCTTAATAAAGTGACCTTATTTTTCTCTTCTGATTAATTTTGACTTGAAGTTTATTGTCTGATATGAGAATGGGTGCTCCTGCTTGTTTACAGGTACACTTTGCATGGTATATCTTTACCCATACTTTCCCTTTAGTCCAGTGGATGTCTTTGCCTGTTAGGTGAGTCTCCTGTAAACAACATAATTTTGGGTCTTGTGTTTTAATTCTATATGCCAATCTATGTCTTTTGTTTGAATAGTGTAAACCATTTATAATTCAATGTTATAATAGAGAGATTTTTATTTTCTGCCATTTTGGTGGATTTCTGATGTTTAATTCAGACTTAAATCTTTAACTATTCTTCTAGTGCAACGCATCTCTATGCAGGTTTTCCTTGTTATTGTTCATTTCTTCTTCATGAAATATTTTGTTGAGTATATATTATAGTACAAGCCTTGTGGTTATGAAACCTTTAGTTTCTGTTTATCATGGAAAGTTTTTATTTGATTTTCAATTCTGAAATTTAATTTTGCTGCATAGTCTTGGTTAGCATTCATTATCTTTCAGAAGTTGGTACATATTATTCCAAGCCCTTCTGGTTTTAGGGTATGGGTTGGGAAATCAGTTTACGTCTAAGTTGACCAGCCATGTTTCTGTTATAGCTTTTAGAAATATATTCTTATTCTGTATATCAGGAATTTTCATTATAACATGTTTTGGAGTAGATATATTGTGATTCTATATATTTGGGGTTCTATATACCTCTTGTGTTTGAATTTCCAGGAGTAGATATATTGTGATTCTGTATATTTGTGCTTGAATTTCCATCTCATTTTATTGAAAATGCTAAGCACCCTTTTACTTTATATTTCTGAGCCTTCATCTACCATAGTGAGTCTTAAATTTGGTCTCTTGATGTTATCTCAAGTGTCTTCAATACTTTAGTTATGGTTTCTTAATATCTTTTCTTTATGATCAACTTTATTTTAAAGATTATATACTTTGTCTTTGAAACCTGAAAGTCTATCTTCAAAGGAGTGTAATCTACTGGTGAGGTCTTCCATTGAATTTTTGATTTGGTTTATTGAGTTGTTGATTTTCAGGATTTCCACTTGGTTCTTTTTGAGATCTCTACCTCTTTCTAAGTAATTTTTAACTTCCTATATTTTCTTTTTAATTTCACTCATTATATATTCTTTCAGCTCATTGAACATATTAACTATGAACTTTCTAAATTCTTTCTCTGAATTTTCATTGACTGTGATGTTGATGGAATCAGTTGTTGAAGTGTTATTGGCTGTGTAAAGTGGTTTGTTCCCTTGTTTTTTTTTTCATATTGTTCATATGTCACCCTATCTTTGAGGATGGTTATCATCTTTTCTTTTAAGCAAGATATTACTATCATGAGCTGCTTTCTCTTATGCATCCTGATTTGGGGAATATCCAGGCATTAAGAATGTAAATCAGTGTGAGGCCTCTGTTGATCCCAGTATCAGTACAACCTTGAGAGATGCCCTTGAAATTTATTTACTACTATCACTTCAGAGCCAAGCCATGTCTATTCAACCTTATGAAAAGTGAACAACTTGTTTATATTGTTCTTCACAATTCCTCTAATTCAGGTATAAACTTGTAGTAAATTTCTCTCAGATTTGTTTTTACATCATTGTCTTCATTCTGTTTTGTGAGAAATTTGTCTCTATAGCCCCTTTTTACCATCTTAGATCACTTTCATTTTCTTAATTGCTAAATATGTTGAATGTTTTTCCACATATTTGTTGGGAATTTGTATTTCTTCTTTTGAGAAGTGTCTGTTTACTTCATTTTCCTACTAATTGAGTTATATGTTTTTGCTTTGTTTACTGGTGTTAAATTTTTTAGTTCTTTATGTATTCTGGATATTAATACTCTATCAGAGGTGCAGCATGCAAAGATTTTCTATATAGGTGCTCTCTTCATATATTTTTAAGAAATCACAATCTATTTTCAATAACAACTCTTTCAGTGATAAACTAAGGTAAAAAGTATTATAGGTTATTTACAAGGATGAATCAACTTGGATTCAGTATTTATATCCAGAGGATGGAATGTACTACAAAAAATTCAACAATTTTTTTTTTTAGATCTAGAATAAACATCTAAATAAATCTCACATGGAAAACTCTGTTCCATATTAAAAATGATTGTTTTTGGTTCCTTTAGTTATACATGACAGTAGAATTCATTTTGATAATTATACAAGCGCAGGATGTATCTTATTCTAATTAAGACCCCATTCTTATGGATATACATGATGGTTAATTGTTTCATTTACTGTTCAGAAGCTTTTTAATTTGATGCCATCCCATTTCTTAGCATTTCCTGTGCTTTAAAGGTCTTATTGAGAAAAACAGTGCTTATTCCTGTAAGTTGAAGTTTTGAAGTTTTGGCCACATGTTTTCTTCTAGTGGTTCCATAGTTTCCAGGCTTTGATTCCTTTGGATTTGACTCTTATGTGAGAGATAATTGTCTTATCTCTTTCTTATACATATGGTTAAATTCTTTTCTTACCATCATTTGTTAAAAATGTTATCTTCTTCTCCAATATATGTTTTTGGCACCTGTGTCAAGGATCAAATAACTGTAGGTGTATGGGGTTGTCTCTGTATCTTATCTTCCGTACTATTCATCTGTGTATCTGTTTTTATGCTAGTACCATGCAGTTTTTGTTACTTTAATTCTTCACTATAATTTGAAGTCAGGTATTATGAAGTTTTCCACATTTTTTTTTTTTTGGCTTTGAATTTCTTTGGCTAATCTGGGTATTTTTATCTTCCATAGGAATTTTAGAACTCTTTTTCTAATTCTGTAAAATTCCATTGGTATTTTGATGGCAATTTCACTGAATCTATATTGTTTTTGGATTGTAGCCATTTTAACAATTCTAATTCTGCCTATCCATGAATATTGATGGTCTTTCCAACTTATTGTGCCTTCTTCAATTTCTTTCTCCAGTTTTCTACAGTTTTCACTGTAGAGTTCTTTTACCTTTTTGGTTTGACTTATTTCTATGTGTTTTATCTTAGTTTTTGGAAGGAGATTATTGTGAATCAGATTGTTCTCATGTCTTTCTCAGTAGAATCATTGTTGATTTGTAGGAAAGTTATTGATACTGTGTTTGACTTTTGTAACCTGATAATCTGTTTATCAGCTCTTCAGATAGAGATTTTTGGATTTTCTAAGCATAGAATCATCTCATCTGCAAACTGAAAATCTAACTTCTTCCTTTCCTTCTTTCTCTACTCCTTCCAATTTTCTTCTCTGATCTAAATGCTCTGGCTAGAATTCCTAGAACTTAAAGGGGTGGTAAGGAGCATATCCTGTTTTTCTTCCAGATTTTAAAGGAAATGCTTTCACTTTTTCCTCATTTACTACAACATTGACTGAGTTTGTCATATATAATCTTTAGGATATTGGGGTAAGTTCCTTCTACCCCAAATTTCTTCAGGGTTTCAGTCATTAATAGGTGCCAAATTTTGTTGAAGGCTTCCTCTGAATCTATTGAGATGACTGTGATTTTTGTCCTTAATTCTATTTGTGTGATGAATTATATTTACTAATTTGCATATGTTAACCCAGCCTGGTGATCTTGGAATAAAACCAACTTGGCCATGATGTACAATTTTCTTAATATGTTTGTAAATATGATTTGCTAATATTTTATCAGGATTTTTGCATTCAACCTCATTAGACATGTTGGTCTATAGTCTTCTTTTCTTGATATTTCTGTATCTGGTTTTGATATGAGGTTTTAATATCTGATTTTAATATAATTAATTATGGTGGTGTTCCATATCTTTCTACTTTATAATTAAGTAATTTCCAAATTATTGGCTTTAGTTATTCTATAAAGGTCCAGGAGAGTTTAGCTGAGAATCTATCTTGTCCTAGGCTTTTTGCTATTATTTTAGTTGGAAGGCTTTTTGTTATTGCTTCTACTTCATTGATAGCTATTGATCTGTTTAGGTTTTCTACATCTTCTTCATTCAATTTTTGCAGGTCATATGTTTCCAGAAATATATCCATTTCTTTTATATTTTACAATATTTGTGCTATAAATTATCACAATTGTCTTGATAATCCTCTGGATTTCTACAATATGTGTAGAAATTTGTCATTTTTTTAATCTCTCATCTTATTAATGGGGTCTTCTCTCCATTAGTTTGGGTAAGGGTTTATCAATCTTGTTTATCTTCTCAAAGAACCAACTCTTTGTTTCATTGATACTTCATATTTTCCATTCTCAATTTCATTGATTTTGACTCTCAGCTCAATTATTTCCTTCTTTTCATTGGTTTTAAAATTGCTTTTTTTTCCTGGTTTTCAATGATCTTGAGATGCACCCATAATTTTTTTATTTATAATCTATCTGATTTTCTTGTGAGGTACTCACAGCTTTCCTTTTAGAACTGCCTTCATAGTAGCCCAGTTTCTGATATGTTGTATCATTGTTCTCATTTAATTCTAATATTTTTTAAATTTCTCCCTTGACTTTTTCTATCACCCATTTATCATTCAAAAATGTATTATTAAATCTCCATGTTTTATATAATTTATTTTTTAGTGTTAAGTTTCTAATTTTATTTTTTATGACTAGACTAAACAATGAATTGTATAGGTTTTTTAAATTTGCTAAAAGTTCTTTTGTGACCTAATATGTGGACTATTTGGGGGAAGATTATGAGCTTTTGAGAAAAAAATTTATTTGGCTCTTGAATGGTGAAGGCAGGAGTTATATAAACCAAATAGTTTTAAAATATGATAAAAATATTGTGATTTGAGGAAAAGACAATGTTATAGGAAAGTAAAAGAAAGTTGAAGCCAGGCACAGTGGCACAAGCCTGTAATCCCAGCACTTTGAGAGGCTGAGATAGGAGAATCGTGAGTTCAAAGCCAGCATCAGCAATGGTGAGGCGCTAAGCAACTCAGTGAGACCCTGTCTCTAAATAAAACACAAAATAGGGCTGGGGGGATGTCTCAGTGGTCGAGTGCCCCTGAGTTCAATCTCCAGTACCAAAAAAAAAAAAAAAAAAAAAAGTTGAGAATGTTCAAAATGTGAACAGAGAGAAATCAGAGCAGACATAGCAAGTGGTGGTTATAAAGTAGAAGGAAAACCAAAAAAATCTATACAAAGGGAAAAAGAATGTGGCTGTTAGAGGGAGAAGAGAAAAAAAGCAACAAGAGAAAGACTAGAACAAAAGCAAAACAAAACATTTTATATGATTTATTGTGTCTTTTGTTTCCAAGATTTCTGTATTTTTCTTTTTCAATATCTATATCATACTATTGTTTTTTATACATATCCTATACTGACTTCCTTAATGCATTCAGTGTATTCTATTATAATTTAGTCATCGTTTTTATAGTTTTTTGAATTCTTCATCTGATATGTCATTCACTATAATACATTTGTAGTGATTTGCTGTTGAATTATGAGCTTTCTTTATTCTTATTTACCTTGTTTTTCATATATACCTTGTTTTGTCATATTTTCTATACTCCTGTGTTGGGCTTTATGCATCTGTTGGCATAGATTTTTCTTCCATTCTTAGTGTGGATCTTTTTATGGTACACTATTCTCTTGCCAAAGTATTATAGATTGGTCTACATTGAGATTTAACCCAAGGTGATTTAAACCAGAGATACGGAGGGGAATGCAACTCACTTTTCCTTTGTCTAATTGTTCATATAACCAGCAGAATAGGGTCAGAACACTGAACAGCAGGCATGCTTACACTTAGTGACTAAGCCTGAGAAAGCCACACTTATGGGCAGCACAGTGAGATGTGCAGATAGTTGGTTCACTTGCCTCATGAGTAGAACACAGGAAACTAGAGATCCAGACTCCCAGACTTCACAAAATTGTAACCTGCATGACCTTAGATGTGCATTGATATGATCTTTTCTATACCAGTTTCATTCATGTTATGCTGTTTACACCTTAGGCCACATGATCAGGGCTTGATAGAATAATACTCCAATATTTGCTATGATCTCCTCAGAGCCCATAGTATCAAGCTGCAGGGTGGCCCCCTCAAGATGGCTCCCAGCCTCAGCTATTTTTCTTGTAAGTTGAGAAAAAAGAGTGTTTTTTAGACAGATGTTTGCTGTGCTGACTCTATAAGCTTAGTTTAGCTTGATTTTTATGTCCTACAGGTTTTCTGCACCATTTTTTTTTATTGTATTTCTCTCTATATTCATATTATTCTTCTCCTCTGCAAGGAACAAGTAACATGGCCACTGCTGCTGCCACAACTAGCTGGGCTCCAATATACTTTTTCCTATTCTTTGTCAAATGCACCCAAATTTGAGTCTCTGAGAGGCTCAGAATGTCTAATATTGAATTTCAGTGAATTTTCTCTTTCACTCATCTCATGAAAAGTGGTACTCAGTTGCTTGAATCAGAAGCAATGGAGCAAGTACAAATGCAGCCTTCCTTTAATCCAGCCCGCCCCTTTTTATGACTTCTTTACTTGTACTCAACTTTCAAGTATTGTAGTGTCTCAAAAATATTTTCTGGACTTTTACTCATCCAAAACAAATTTTCTTTTCTTTTTTTTTTTTTTTTTGGTACTGGGGATTGAACTCAGGGGCACTCAACCACTGAGCCACATCCCCAGCCCTATTTTGTGTTTTATGTAGAGACAGGGTCTCACTGAGGTGCTTAGTGCCTCGCCATTGCCGAGGCTGGCTTTGAACTCGCGAGTCTCCTGTCTCAGCCTCCCTAAGTGCTGGGATTACAGGCTTGAGCCACCACACCTGGCTATCTTAACCATCTTTTCTCCTCTGAGTGTGTTTTGAATATCCTAGTGTACAAATATGACCTTCTTTTTATATATCACAATGATAATAATAAAGTACTTTAGATTTTATTTTCTGAGCTCTAATTCAGATTGCTGCTTATTAGTCGTGTGAACTTGAGCAAGTAGCATAATTATTTTCTTCTAAATTGTTTTAATGTATAAAATTGAAGTAATCAATATAATACCTGTTATTTGGATTGTTGTTAGGATTCCATGATATAATAAATCTGTAGTACTTAGAAAAGTGTTTCACACAGGGAAGGAGTTTCAATATCTGTTAGGTCTAATTACTCTCAAAGAACTCTCTTCATAGTGCTTTTATGGTACTATGCTTTTATGATATTCTCTATGGAAAACAAAGCAAAGAATTTCATATTTAATTTGTGTGATTCTATGAGTCATTTCTTCTTCTCCTTAATGAAGGTAGCAATCATATCTACTTTAGCCAGTATTAAATCCTGTAGTACCAGACAGATACATCAAATAAGCTAGACCTTTAAAAATATCCAGGCAGTGAGAAAGCACTAATGCTATCTTAGAGCTTCCACAGGGAAGAAGGAGAATTCCCTTATTTTAATTCCCAAATGCTATCACTGTATGCCAACAATTCTTTTTTCCTACTCTCAAAAATTTATAGCTGGTGGAATATGATGGTCATCATAGCCCTAACTTTATGTATGACTGCATATATGTTGTGATTCTATACAACTTACAATTAGAGAATTGATATGTTATCCTCTATCTATGTACAATGAATCAAATTGCACTCTGTTATCATGTAAGCCTAAATAGAACAAATATATAAATTAAATAATAAAAAATTTTTTCTTTGCCATGAAATGCTAACATTTCACAAATTTGCCATGTAGGTTTGTTTTGAGAGTATTTGGATTTGGGAGAAAAGTCTCAAAATAAAACAACTGTCAGAGCTACTGACTATCAGTATGTGCTTATTTAACTTAGCCAGATATTTATCTGCTGTGGTGACCTGTTTTACTACTGAGAAAATTACTAGTTGGGTGTGGTGGTGCATGCCTGTAGTCCCAGCTACTCAGCAGTTTGACACAGGAGGTTCAGATCACTTGAGTTTTGGGATGTCAAGGCCAGTCGGGACAACATAGTAAGATTCTGTTCTTAATAAATAAATAAATAAATGGAGGAGGAAAGAAAATGACCTATTAAATCTTAATCATGAAAACTCATTCAACTAAGTCATTGTACATCAAGATGATAAGCAGACTTTCAATTTTGCTACAGTCTAGCTTAAAATAAATGTTTATAAACTCCAAATTTTTTTGTAACCTTATCCTTGTTTCTACCCCCATTGACTTGACAGTATTATACTTGAGTTTCTGCATAGATAAGAAAGATTTTTTTGAGATAATGACAACGAATAATGGATTGACTAGTAATGTCTTCAAACTAGTCAGTTTCACCACTTCAGTACTTGTGTATGCTACAGTGTAGTTCTGTATGCATTTTCTAGAGGATATAGTGAACACCAAAATATTCATGTATCTACTAAAAAAATCACCAGTTATTTTATCATTAAATACTAAAATATGAGCATATCTTCATGGACCTCTTCATTCTGACCAACAAAAAAGAATATCTCCATTTTGTCCTACTTTAAGACAATTCAGTTAAATTCAATTTTTTTCACCCACTGTCCAAAATGGTTTTCATGTACGTTAAAATGTACTAATTATAGCATTATGAAATAAATTCACTTTATTAAAGCCACATAGCCTTATTTTAAGTCAAAACAGATCTGTACATATTCATAAAGTAGTGAGATTTAACAAATTTTCTTTTATGATCTAAGTCTAATGTTCAAAGATAATTTAGAAAATGACTTAAAGGACAGTATCAATATTTATATATCATTTTTAGTTTCTTTGCTTTCTACATAACTAAGAATTCTCATTTTAGTTGCAAACATTTCTAATGTTGTTTATTTAAAATGTGTAAATGTGATTGTTAAATATCTTTTCAGGACAGCTCATAAGAGTTGGCAAATTTTAGACTCATCCAAGTCTTCTCCAATATAAAATCCATATCAAATATGAGCAAAGAGATATACCTGAAGCTTTTGGAATTACTACTGATGCTTACTAGAGATTTACTTCTGGTGGACATCATCATTTCATTATCAATTTCCCTATGCAGAAACTCAAGTATAATACTGTGCTTCTCAAAATTCTTAATGAGTTTATTCATTAATGTCTGTGTGTGTGTGTATGTGTGTAGATTTCAAACTTATAACATCATAGTTTTCCTTTCACTTTTATTGTTCTTAAATGAAATTGTAACTTAAGATACATTATACTGTAAATGGTTAAGTAATATTGGAAAAAAAGAAAGAAATTATGTTATAGAATTTACATTATGTTTGTGTGATCTAAGACTACACTGATTTGGAACTACAGTTGGTCATGTCTTCATAAACCAAAACTCAATCAAGCATTAGTTCAGCAAGAAAATAAATTGGTTTCTGAGGAAGAGTAGATTTTATGTAATAAAAAATTAATAACTCACAGGTTAGTAAAGTGACAAGGTAGATGAGCCTCTGAACAGTGTTGAGGAACACTATCTTCTCTATGGAACATTAGCTCCTCCAGTAGGTTCCCCAAAGGCATAAAAGTACCAATGCTTGCCATCACTCATAGTATACAAGACACCTCTCTCAACATCCACACCAAAGGAGAGAGAGAGGAAGTTCGACCCATCTCCATTGCTGGTTTAATTTCAGGAGTACAGAAAGTAAAAAAGTCTAAAATTTCACACCAGAATCATTGAAAATCTGATGTTCTCAGATAATACTTCATATTGTCATTTAATGTCCCTTCTGGGAATGTTGCTCCAGTTTGCAATGCATGGCATTAAATTGTTGCCAAAATATCTTTTAATGTGCATAATATTTGAATTGAATTTATGAGAATTGAAAAGTGAAATGCTTGGTTGCTATTAATGAATAATGTTTGTGTTTTTCTTCATTTGCTATTTCCATTTGCACTTTTTTTCATGCTCCCACTCTGTATTTGTTCACCAGCTTTCAGTATTTTTCAGTATTTAGAGTTGTATGTTTTGCAATCAGATGTAATATTCCCATCTTTACAGGAACATGAATTCAAGCAGTGTTGTTAAAAGGAAGCAGCAGCTTGTGGCAGTAGTGTCACAATGGTGAAAACATCATATTACTGATGTTACTTAGCTCTTCATTAGGATGATCTAATCAGCTTGCTTGCTTTTTTTTTTTTTCCTGCCACCTGATACATCTTGTGTGAATCTGTAGTGTCTCTGAAGTATAGCTCTCAAATAAACAAAGATCAATTAGTTTATCTCCCTCAGATTTCAGATCGGGAAATTCTCTCCTAAAGAGAGAAAATTAAAGTTTTTGCCCAAAGCTCACAATGTCATATAGAGTATGTCCACGTCTTAAAAAAAATACAAAAAACAAAATGAAAAGCAGATATCTTGGTTCTGCTCTGCCAACCCTCAGCACAGTTTACATACTTACAACAAACTAATTTGTTGTAAAATGAAAAATTCATTTAAAAAATGAAATCATTTTAAACTGATTTTTTGTTTTGAATTGTTGCCAAAAACCTATATATCTTATATTTTCACTCTTCATAGGAGAAAAATAATTCTAACATCAATTATAAGAGAACGATACATGAATTATTTCACAATTATATTATTATACAACATAAGCTCATATATTTATATGAAAAAATACAATATAAAATATAATCAAATTATGCTAGTTATAAATTTATATATATATATAGGTGTGTAGTACAATGCACATTATATGACACAAAGAATCATAGGCACTTATTTGAAAATTATAGATTAAGAACATATTTTAGCAAGAATTAACCTGTTAGCTTTATCGTGAGTAGATCTTTGTAATGAGAGGAATAACAGCAATGGAATTATGATACATTCCCAGTGCTTTAGTCAGCTTTTTCATTACTGTGACCAAAAGATCTGACAAGAACAACAACACAGAGGAGGAAAGGTTTATTCTGGCTTACATTTTCAGAGATTCAGTCAGTAAACAGCCAATTACATAGCTCTGGGCATCATCAGGTGAGGAAGACCATCATGGCAGAAGGATGTGGTAGAGAAAAGCAGCTCAGAACATGGCAACTAGGAAGGAGGAGCTCTGATCACCAGGGACAAAATATGTACCTCAAAAGCATTCCTCCAGTGACTACTTCCCCTAGTCACTTCTACTTGCCAACAGTTAAACCCAAGTTAATCCATATCAGTGGACTAATGTACTGATGAGGTGAAGGTTCTCATAACCTAATCCTTAACTTCTAAACTTTCTTCTATTGTCTCACACATCACCTTTTGGAGGACACCACATGTTCAAACCATACCAACTAGGAAGAATAGAAAAGACGTATTTTTATTATTAATTTGGTGTTTATCAGAAGGGCATTTGATGTCCTCCTATAGGCTTTGACATCACATTTTTTTTCTCAGTATAGTTCACAGAAAACTGCACAAAGAATTCTGAAGAGTTTATTAAATAAAAGGCAGATAATATGTCTGCTATATTTTAGTCAGCTTTTTCACTACTGGGACTAAAAGACCTGACCAGCACAACTATAGAGGAGGAAAGGTTTTTTTGGAGGCTTATGGTTTCAGAGGTCTAAGTCCACAGACAGCAGACTTAGGACCTCATGGCAGAAGAGTGTGGCAGCAGGAAGCAGCTTACATGGTGATCAGTAAGCAGAGAGAGGTTTCCACTTATAAAAGATACAAATACATAACTAAAGTCATTCCCCACTTCCCACCTCCTCTAGCCACACCCTACCACTTCAGTTATCACTCAGTTATTCCCTATCAGGAGATTAATTCACTGATTGGATTAAAGCTCTTATGACCCAATCATTTCTTCTCTGAACCTTCCTGTATTGTCTCACACTTGATCTTTTGAGCCACACTGCATCTAAACCATAATACATATCAAAGTCACTGGAGGATATCCAAAGTCACTGGATATATTCTAGACATCTGTCTAATTTAAAGGACTTATTCTTTATATTTATTTTAGTGTCATGACATTTAACTGTAGTCCTTTCAATTAAAAAAAAACACAGAAAATAAACACATTGAAAGTAAAGCCTAACGTATTGCATTCCATTTTTATTTTTTTGTAGGAATTATTTCAACCACATTTATTGAAACGTTTTCAGTATAGTTTTCAAGTATAGTTTTCAGTATAGTTTTCAAGTATAGCTTTCAAGTTTCCAAATACTGGTATGGTCAATTCCTATGATGAATGTTCATGGAAATTACAGATTTGGATTCAATTTTATGTGCTTTCACTATTTCCAAATAAAATATATAGATGTTCAATATGTCCAAGAATTTAAAACAAAACAAAACCAATCTTAAACTTTCCAAACAATTTATGGGTACAAAATGTACCCAGTTAAATGTGCAGGTTTAATTAGCTATCTTGGTCATGTTAGTAAATTAGTCTTTTAGATGACCCTAGATTTAATGTTTTTTGAAGAAGATTAGAAACAATTTATTAATATCAATTATAAAATGTGGTCAACTATGTATATCCTGAATATTAAGGAAGGACATTCATTTAATTTATTTTTAAACTTGTAAATAGATTATAAAACAAGGGGAGAAATCAGCTGAACGTCTATGGCCATATTTACAATAGTTATATTCCATCCATTTGCTATGCTCTTTCAAATACTGCCCTGTCTTTTAACCAACTGTCTTTGATACCTGGTTCTGCAACCTGAGTCAAAACTGATAATCAAGGTTATATTTTCAGTGTGTGAATTTATGGACTTATTCCTCAACTTGCCTCAACTCCTGATTATTCACATTCATTTTAACAGTTGGATAACCATTGTACGTAACTTAACATCCAGAATCTCAGAGCTCAGATTCTTGTCTACTTCTGTGATCCAGCCTCTCTTTCAAAGGAAACGTTGCTTTAATTGAGCCATCTTATGACAACTATACATGGAATTGCTAAAATAAGACTAGGTAGGGTATTTCCATATTATTTAAAGGAACATTGATAATTATTATTGCATAAAATATAGTAAAATGCTCCAGGATTTTCACCCACATATTCAAGAAAGTCCATTGAGGAAATTGATTATTCCATACTTGTAAGAGAAATATAGCCTTCTTGAATTCATTTGGTTTTATATACCTAAAAATATACTCTTCAAAACACTTTTCATTTCCTTTCCTAGTAACCTTCTTATATAATCTCCCTCATTAATTTTTATGCTAGTCAATGTAGAAGGGAGCTAGATTTGTCTTCAGAGTTTTTTTCTGACACTGAAAGCATCTGTACCCTGACCTCACCCCACATCACTTTGTCCTTCAGCTAGTGTTCAAACAGTACCCTTCAACACTAATAAACTCAGATAGAGCTATTAGTTATTATTTTCCCAAAACATACTATTTGTCGTTGATGTTTTCCCCTGAATACTGCCTCTACAATTTATTTTTTATATAAAACAACATTATCTAACACACCTGAGTTCCTAAGGTATACATAATGGATACATTTAGGAAGTATTTAAGTGAAGATTTCATTTTCCTGTTCTCTTTTACTCTATGACTCTACGGCATATACAAATATGCAATTACCAGAAATACATAGACATTTGCTTTCTAAAAATAGAAAGTGAAGTTTTAAATAAAAATCATGACTGATATATTGTTTACACATTTTTTCCCATTTTTATGTTTTAACCAATATTCCACTTCAATGGTAGGAAGAATAAGTCACTAAAGTTAAATGTCTTGTAGTCATTTTCTGGAGTTGTATACTGTGAGTGACAGTGATGGTGACCATTTTGCTATGGAACTGAGAAACTGCCAAATCACTGAAATTGGGAAGTGATGAGAAAGTCTCAACTTTATTAAGTACATCTCAACACACAGTTCATTACTCTACCATGACTATCGGAAAGATCTGCTACATTTCTTATGCCAAGATTTGACATTTAGAGAAGAAAAACAATTCTTCTAAACAGTATCTCATAAGGAAATATAACACATTGCTAAGGAACTATGTTGGACATTTAAAGAGCAGAGTTTTTATTTTTATTTTGCCATTTCTAAAAAAACAAAAATAAGAAAGGTGATATAGATAAGCACCAAACATCACAACATTAGAGCAAAAAGAGAAGTGTTGTGGAAAATCATAATTTGAGAAGAGAATTTAACAACTGTATAGTATACCTTAGGAAATACTGCAGCTATTTAAATATCATTGCATTTAAAGTTTAAAACCCTAGCAGTTAAAGCTATTCCTTATTTCTTTTATTTGAATGAGTCTTGCTAATTAAAATGAAAGCAAAACATAGTAGATCTCATTTTATCTTATTTGAACTTTAATGAAACCTGTTTCTCTAGTGAAAACTGTATTGTTCATTGAAAAAAATTATTGCCAGTTATTCAGATAGATGGATTGTCATTGATGCAAGAATAAAATCAGTCCCATTAAAGATATTCATGTAATAATTTTCAACCAAAACTAAGCATTTACATTGTTATATATTTTAATAACATTTTATTTGAATTCAAATTATGTAGGTTTGATAGTGTGCTAATATTTTATTTGAATTATATGTTTTGCAATATGCCTCAATGATTGTTTAAAGACATTTTTAGAAAGTTTTGATAGATAGTAAGTATTGTTCAAAATGTTCAATACAGTAACATGAAAAACAAAAGTCGCAAAAGTTTGTAGGATAGCATTTGAAATGAACATGTATGGACCTAAGATACAGAAGTTATAAGTTTTGATCCCAGCTTGAGCAAATGATTTTCCAACCCTTACTTCCCTTTGATGTGAAAATGAGGACTCCAAAAGAATGATAGCATATGTTATATGCTAGATGTAATTCTAAAAATAGCTTTGATTTACATGTGCAATTGGTTTTCTAATTTTAATTCAAATTCATTTTTCTACCTACTCCCTATCTAAATTTAAAATTTTTAAATTATCAATGTTTATATAGAGATCAATTTTTGTTACTGTCAAACACTTTTGTAAATATATTTTTTTATTTTTAAAATTAATAATGCATTGTGTCAACTTATACTTCAAGATAAACCACCTCAATATTTAGTAAAATTGACCTTTGAGGTCACATTCTTTTGGGTAGCTAGTTGGGTCAGCCTCAACAGGGTGACCATTCTGCTAGTTTCTTCTATGGGCTCACTAATGAGTCTAGGATGAGGTCCCAGGTCAGTGGGGGCTGATTGGTTTAGGATGTGCTCTTCTGGGATGGCTTTTCCTGCTCCACATGATTTCTTTGACATTGACCATCAGGCTAGTCCATGCACATTTATTTATTTGACATCTGAGTTCCCATGACCATCAAGAGTAGAAACTATGAAATGACATGCAAAACTCCATTAATATGTACAATTAGTACTTTCTAACAAAAATATAATATACACAGATAAGTAAATACAACAAAATGTGTCAGAAATTACATTGTGCAAGCTTAGAACTTGTCAAAGCAAGTCATAGACCAATCATATATAACAAAAAGGGAAAATAAAAACTCCTCTTAATTGGAGTAGATACATTGAAGCCAATTTTAAAATTTCCCCAACAGTTATTAAGGTATGATTATACATGTTAAATGTCACCATGATTCAGTGTTGGTATGTGGGTTGTTAAATTTTGATTCTTTTGTGTACCTGTGTTTTGCAAAATTTAGAGGGTTAATCTAGTTCCAGCTGAAGTAGCTTTGCCATAATAAATGATTGCTACTTTGAAAGCCTGTCATGCCTTTGTTAGCTACAACAAACAATAGCAAGCTTCAGTTTCCTTTATATATCCTATATAATTTGTTTACTTTTTGTTCATCATTGTTCAGAAGCCTTCAAAAATGTCTATTTTAATTTAATTGCTTGCAATAAAGGGTAATAAAAAGTCATAGAAGTTAAAGAATTATAAACAATGAAAATTAAAGTTTTAGAAAACCACAAGTGTTAAGTTCATCTCAGTGAAGTGGCTATTTCCAATTTATAAAGTAAATTTAGGACTAATAGATCTAATTGAACAATTCAGTATCACTCCAATTTTCTCTTGCTGCATAGACGATCATCCAAAACTTTGTTGCTGTAAAGAAAAATTTCAATACTACTTTACAGATGTTTGTAGATTGACTGGAATCAAATGAAAACACATAGATATTTTTAAGCGATATTTTAACAGAACATTGTGTCATAGACAACACCATTTTCTCAATGTGAAAAATAATTCTCAGAGAGATTACATAATCTATTCAGTATATTGTGGGCATTGGACAGCAAAAGCTGAGGCTTTATTCCAGCTCCATCCAGTTCTAGGACCGAAAGTTTTTTGTTTGTTTCTTTCTTTCTTTAAAGAAGATTGATAGCTGCTATTTAAAACACTCACATATACACCCATACATACACACTACTATGCACACATGCATTATGTTAAAAACCATTCTGGAAATCTTCTCTTTATAATGTAGTTGTTGGAAGTATACTGCACAAATGTCCATGCAATTCTCCTTATGGATGTTAAATAACAAATACCATCAGGATTAAAATCACATTGGATATGACACAATCAGAATAAAAATTTAAGGTGTTATTTTAGTCATAACTGTGCCTTGATGACAGAAAGATTAGTCACAATCCATCTTTAAAAAATGAGATACAACAAGAATATAGAAGTCAGGTGTTTTAATCTGTTAAAATATATTCAATTTTATGACATTTAGCAACACAATTGTTTTGGGCATCTTAATTCTCTATGTATTAAGTAAGATACATAGAGAAATGCACAATCAGAAAAATGCTTTTTTAAAGTAGATAAAAATTTATATAAAATATTTAATGAAATTAAGATAGACTGGCCATTTTTATTAACAAATACAATTTTTATCTTTTGACCAAAATGATCATACTATTCCCTTCAGCTTGACTATACTTTCTACAGAATTCTACCTGAGTTGAAGTTCTTGGTCTCTCAGAGTTTTTACCTTAGAAACCTTGCTGTTGTAATTTCTTTCTCTTTCCCTCAGAGCTGAAAATAATGTACAACCCAATAAATGTCTTTCTAAAAGACCTGGCAACCATTCTTTGAACTCTATTCAATAAATACATATATACAATGTATATTATTCTATGATATGAAAGAAGGAAATTTTTCATTTGTAACAACATGAATAGAACTAAACATTGTTATATTAAATAAGTCAGGCACAAGAAGAGAATTACCACATGGTCTCACTCGTGTGTGAAATATAAAAACATTGATCTCATAGAAGTTGAAAGTAGAATGGTGGTTATCTGAGACTAGGGAAAGTGAGGAGGCTGGTGTGAGTAAAAGTTGGTCAGTGGGACCAAGAGTTAGGACTAAAATGTTCTGCTGCATTAGTGCACAGTAGGCTAATATATATCAGGGTAGTATAGGGTAGTATATATCACAATAATGTAGTGTACTTTCTAAAAGCTGCAAGAAAGGATTTTGGAAGTTTTCAACATAAAGTAATGATGAATATCCAAGAGGTAAATAAGCTTAAGTTGAATTAAACATTATACAATATATACATGTACTGAAATATTACATGGTACCCCCCTAACATATATGTTATTTATGCTTTTGTGTAGCAGTTAATTTTTTTAAAGAAAACAAAAGATAGTACCCTGCACCTTTTGTTTCTGAGGAGTTGGATTTTTTCTTGTATTATCAATTTCTTATCCAGTATAATCTTTCTTCCTTGTTTATCTCCATCAGATGCAATTTTTGACATTTGAAGAAAAATCTGTGATACTTGTTAGATATAAATTCAATTAAATTAGTTTCACTGATTTCCCTTTGACATCTGTAACTAGAGTCTGAGAGGCTTGATGTTACCATTCTTTTATTTCAAATACAAAATATTTTAATGTATGAAATAAAGTTTATCATTCACAAGATACACTATGAAAGAACTTACTTATATGATAGGTTCAGTTTCAAAACTCAGGCTTAAGATGAAAAGCAAGCAGAAGGACAAAGCCTTTGTGTGCTGGATTCCTCAAATGGTTGAGGGTTGGAGATGAAGCAGACTGCACATGCACAATAGGGGCTACTTACTGGGACTATTCATCAGTCTGAAAGGACAAGTCCTATTTATTGTTCATCTTACTTTCTTTACTCAATGTGAAGCAGGCAGGGAAGAAATGTGGAAATGGAGTTCACCTCTTTATTACAAGAGCAAAAAAAGGCCCTGATGTAGCTCAGTGGTAGAGTGCTTGCCTAGCATGCTTGTGGCCCTGGATTTGATACCCAGTACTGTCAAAAGATAAATAAAGACAGACAAAAAGAATGAATATAGAAGACGTAATGCTATTCTTTAAAAATATTCAAATAAAGAAGAGATAAGTAAAACAGGATTTGAATTATAAAGCGAGTCACCTGTATAGGTCTTTAGAGGATGAGAAAATTCTCTAAGACGGGGAACTTTGGCAAGGTCTGGGTGTTGTCTTAGTGAGACACTTTTGTGGTGTCCGTGAGAGTGGTCTGGAGCAGGAATGTACTAATTTAAGAAGCCTTTGAGAAGGAGAGAATTTGAGGATGATTAAAAATATTTCACTTACCTGTTTATACATAGAATTGCAAGAGTAACTTTAAAGTACTTGTAAAACCACAAAATAAACACATGAATATGTAATGTTTCAGAGCCATGTGTCCAATAACTTTAATTACCTATGCTACTATTTCAGAGAGGTAACAAAAAAGTTTGTATATTCTAAGTAAGGCTTGAAGTCTTGGCAAATGGCTATTGCTATATCAATGTGTTAATTTGGAAAATATCACAGTGATTCAATTGATCAAAAGTATTTTTATTCATGAAAAAGCTAGGCAAAATTTACACTATTAAACAAAACTGAATTAAGAAAAACACATTTATCTCTAAAGGGTTTCCACATTTTGCAGGTGACTACAGGGAGGACGTGATTGACAAATGAACTTTTTTTCATTTAGTTTAATAAAAATTGATTGTGCTTGTTAGAGCTTCATGAATCACTCTAATGCATGGGCTTAGGAGAAATTTCTTGATAAGTCCTATTTTCAGTCATTTACAGCCTTCACAAATGCATTAGCTTGAAATTCATCATCATTTTTCTCTTCATTCCTAAATGAGGAATTTTCATTGAATATTTGGTCAAATTCCATTCTCCATTTTTGAGTTACTGAAGCAACAATATTAGATATTTTCCACCTGCCTGTGTTTCAAGTGCCATTTAGAGTATTTTTCCAGTGAAGGTCACTGAAGAAGCTCTAGAAGAAGTGTGGTTCCAAAGTGGAAAGTTTTGTTTGTTTGGTGTTGACATTAATATATACTTTCAATTGCATAGTAAACACTCAATTAAAGCAAAAAACATAAACCCTATCATTTCTATTAATTCTAATTGACAGTAGTTGTGTTTCTCAATTCTTATATCTTGGTCTAGTTCTCAACTGTATTTTATTCACATCTCTTTTAGGATACTGACATCTTTTTTTTCTCATGGCAGGTCTTTAGTATGAAATAAAATTCATTATGTTTTTCATTATAATCTAAAAGAAAATTTGTTTCGATATGGTATTGGTTGTCATTTAAACTATCTTAATGGTGACATTCTATGTTAAAATAAATATTTTTGTCATTTTTATAACTTTTTATGTGAGTTAAAGTATTGTTAAAAAAATTTACATGATTTCATCTGGAATTCACCCCTCATTTTCTCATTTAGTAGATTTGAATCATGAAAACATTTTTTACCTTCAGGCATAACTTTTATTTTCATGATTCAAAAAATGCTTATTTTTAAGTTAAACAAATGATAATTATCTATAAAATTAATGAAATGATAAAGTAAAATACAACGAAAAAATAAAGATCCTCTAAAATTCTGCCAGATTACTCACTGATGTTTTTTCATCTATCCTTGATTCAAAATAACATGAAGTGATCATTTTGTCACTGAGTTTTGAACCCAGGCTTCATATTAATTTTTTGAAAAACAAATTGCCTTAAAAGAAACCACAATTATTCCAGGAATAAATCTGGCTTTGAATCTTATGAAAACACCTTAAGTTCCTCATCATAAATAATTACTTCTGTCTATTTCCAAAGAAAGTCACTTACTGAGATATTAAGGTTAGGACATCAACAGATGCATTATATGGAAACAATTCAATTCTTAACAGGGACTGTCCCTGAGTTTTAGACTTCTTATTCTTGAAGCTATAGTATGAATGGACTTCACTAAGATAAAACAATGGAAAATACTATGCTAGAATAGGAGATGATCCTGGGAAGTGTTAATCAATGATAATTTATATTAAAAATGGTTGTGGAGACATTGGAGTAAAGTATAAATGGTGTCCAAGCAGATTCACATTCATACTTGTCCTGCTGCTCTAGGCCAATTTTTGTGAAACACCCATAAAACTTGATCATCTTGCAGTTATTCTGTAAGATTTTTCCACAAAGATTCTGTGGAGAAAGATATTAACATATGCTAATTTAGTAAAAGATAAACAGAGCAATTAGATTTCTTTTCATCATTTAAAAAAACAGTTTTTTAATAGACTGATAAGGTGACCCACAAAACCCTAGGTTTTAGTTTGTTAATTGATTTATATTGATATATAGCATACCCATTTTATTTCTTTGGAGTGCTGAGAGATGGATGCTATTAATACTTTGTAACTAATCTGATTTAAATAGATGTGGAAGGTAGAGAATAGGTACATATATAATAGGTAAATATTTGTGTATTATAATACACAAATAAAGGAATTCAAAAAATTATAAAATGTAAAAAAAGGGGGGAACAAAATGGAAAAATAAATTGTCAGACCTGAACATTTTCTTTTTCTGTTAACCATCATGTGATTCAAGTATTATGATCAGATACAATTCCCTTATAAAGAACTTCATTGTCATCTTTTTCCATTCTGAGCTACCATACCTGTAAAAGTGAGTTGATGTTATAATTACTCTCATTATGAAATGATATCAACATACATTTTATATTTCATCAGCCTCAAAATCTTTCTGTAGTTATGTGCGAGTAAAAAGAAGAACCAGTTTGCTAGCTGTAATTTCCACGTCTATGCATTTTGCACTCATTTCCCCAGGTAATTAGTATCATGGAATATCACCGAGTTGGCATATTATTTTCCCTGTGCACTCCAGGTAATAATTGAAATTCAGGATAGGTACTCTATTACAAAGCTCATTGATAAAGTTAATTAATGTAAGCCAAGTTAATTCAGGGCTTGTGTATGAAACAGGAAGTTCTCTCTACTTCCATTTTATTACCCCCTTATTGTGTATGCATGTGTGAATGACTTGATGGCTGAATTCTTTTCTTCATCCTTATATTACATTGCCTATAGTATACTTTACTAAGCTGTTGTTACACTTTTTATCTTTATTTCTGAGACCAATCACCAAATCACACATCGTGCTTCTTCTGAAATCCTGGACACTCTCATTTAGTCAAGTCCCCATAGAAACAAGTACATCCTTTTATTTTATGGATAGTTACTATATTTTGAAAGATGCTTTCTGGATTTTTGGTTGGACTCCTCTTCTACTAGTTTTATGTAATAATTCTCAAAGTTTTTATATCTTGTGAGTGCAGAAGAGAGAAAGACAA
This sequence comes from Geosciurus inauris, assembly GCA_004024805.1. Classification (NCBI taxonomy): domain Eukaryota; kingdom Metazoa; phylum Chordata; class Mammalia; order Rodentia; family Sciuridae; genus Geosciurus; species Geosciurus inauris. The sequence continues at coordinate 34,954 of PVHX01002614.1, read as the reverse complement.
AAGAGAAAGTTCTAAGAAACAAAAGCAAATATTTGGAAGTAAACATTATCTCCAAAATTTATCTTATTTATTTGTGCATGTATCACTGTACTCCTGAAGACACATAATAGTAAAATAGTAAAAGAGTCAAACTGAGATCTAACAACAGCTGCATAGCACAGCAGCCTGGCTTTTTTCTTTTTTTTTTTTTTTTTTGTCATTACTTGATAGTCATTTACATTTCTCACAGGCTTCAGGAATTAATTAATGGTTGAGTTCTAGAAATATGCAGTTGTTTAACAGGCAATAGTAGTGCTAATCTCCCTCCATCTTATTTAACCTCATGAGAAATCCTCTTAATTTTTTAATTACTCTAGGTCTCATTCTACAGTTTTCACTTTAAATTAAGATGATAGTATATTTGTTTTGAGGTGTCTTTTCTTAAATATATGTTTAAGCTTTTTCTCCTGAGATAAAAACTAGTTACTATTATGATCATGTCAAATTGTTATTTATCAAATCTTCAGTTCAATTTCATTTTATATATCTACCTAGTATATAAAATTATTACTTGTGACACCACTTATATTTGGAAGCTATTTCTGCAGACAGAAGTAAGCAATCCAGAGAATGATTTAGTTGTTTTATTTGGAGTAGCAAGGTAGTGGGTAGTCAACTCAGAAATACGAACCCCATCATATTCCTAAAAGTATTTATATCAGTTATTTCCTCTTTGAAATGCAATCTCTTAGTTTTAAAAATATGAAGTACAATTACGTGTTGCATTTTTTTTAATTTTTTTTTTTGGTACTGGAGATTGAATTCAGGGACACTTGACCACCGAGGAACATCCCCAGCCCTATTTTGTGTTTTATGTAAAGACAGGGTCTCACTGAGTTGCTTAGTGCCTCACTGCTGTTAAGGCTGGCTTTGAACTTTGGCTCCTGTCTCAGCCTCCCTAAGTGCTGGGATTACAGGCTTGCACCACCACGCCTGGCTGAGTTGCATTGTTTTAAAATTTCATTTTCATAACAGAACTGATCATATCTCTACTGAGTGTGAATTTTTAAAATTAACTTTCTATAAAATTTAGATACAAATATTTTATCTCTAATATGAGCCATATTTGTATTCAATTTCCCTTTTCTAAATAACCTTTGCTTGTATCTTCTATAACAACAAAAAATCATTTCATTTCTTGTAGTCTCTGACTTTAATTTTTCATGGTGCACAGTAGTTACACAGAACAGTGTGTACCATTGCAGTATGTTCATATATGCTTATAACATCGTTTTATCAGCTTTACCTCGCAATACTTTTGCTTACAATCCCTTTGTCCTTCCTTCTTATCCTCTTCCCTGATCCCAATGGCCTCCCTTCTAATTTTATGACATCTTCCCCCTACTATTTTTCCCTTGAGCTTCCACATATTAGAGACAACATACGACAGTCTTAAATTTTGAAGTTCTTCAGTATCAATCACTATTACTCTAAGCCCTGAGAAAACATTTTCTCCCTTTCTGGTTTTTATAATATGGTATCTCAGAGGAAACTTTCAGCAGCTCTGAGCTGTAGGAAGTAATTTTGAGGTTTGTCTCTACATACAGATGGTTCCTGATTACCATGGTTCAACTAATGAGATTTTAGGACTTTATAACAGCACAAAAATGATATAATAGTAGTAACACACTTTGAATTTTGATATATCCTTGGGTTAAAAATATGATATATGAATTTCTCTTGCCATGCTGGGCAACAGTAGCTCCATCCAGGCTCATAATGATGTGGGAAAACGACAGTCCTCCATAGTACTCTGTACTGCTAAAACATGCCACTCCATAGTTGAGGTATATTGAATGTGGTTTTTATTTAAATATTTCCAACTTATGTTGGGTTCATCTGAACTTTAACCCTGTGATATTTCAAGGAGCATCTGTATCCTATTAGATAACCTGTAGAAGTAGAGCATTTTGTCATTGGTGTTGGTTTTAATACGTATCTCTTTCCATCTCCTTGCCACAATGGTGACTGTTACAGTGAAAGTCAAGCATTTAATGTAGAAAAAAAAAAAAAAAAGCTAAGTCTGTCCTGAATAAGACAGTTACAATTAGGTATGTTAATGCCTGTATTATGTTAAGTAGTTTCCTAATTGAGTTAAACAATACTCTTTTTTTAAGAAAGAAAAATATCTAAATCCAAGTGACAAGAACATTAGTCAGAAACAAATGTGAAGTAGTTTCTATTGGCAGGGATTCAGGAAATGGATGCCAATGTTTCTTAACCTTGATTGTAATGAAAGAGATAAATAATCACACAAAAATCTTAACAGAAGGAGTAGCATATTGTATGCATCCAATCCATATGGCATAAGCTACAATTATTTGCCAAAATCATAAACTTTGAAGACCAAGTCTTTAGATTACAAGATATTATTAGTGAACTTCCTGTAATACATTTATGGCAGAAACTTCTCACTGTATAATTTCATACTATGCTTGTAAAATGAAAAATTTTTCCTGGGGATAAAACATAAGAATAAATGTTCGCTTAGAAATGTTACTTAAAGTATAAAAAATATTTTTTTCTAATTACTTGTACCCATAATTCACCTGAAGCACAAGCAAGAGGAAATATGTTTCCACAGACCATAGGAAACCACTGCTAACGCTTTTGTACAATTTTGCAATTTATTTAATTGTACTTCATGTAAAATGATTTCATCACACCTTGTGAAATTATGAGTATTATTTTATGTTTTAAAACATTATACACACACTTATCCCTTAACAATAATGATTTTGTATCAATTATGTTTAAATAGGTTTCTATTATAATTTAATGAACTATTTTCCTATTAGTAGATAATTAAGATTTTCTTTTAATTATAATTACCTTCCCAAAATGCAGTTTGCACAGAAAAATTCTTCTTTCTAGATATATTTTTATATAACAAAATTTATAGGTCAAATTTTTAAAGTTATGTGCTTCCAAAATGTTATCCTCATTATTAAACTAATTTGTCTTCCCATCTTTATTCAATTAGCAAAGAAAAAAAAAAAAATCAATGCTGATGTGCTAATTTACCAGCAACATATTTTATATGGAATTTTAATTTTATGGAATGGAATTTTATTAAATTTTTATGGAATTTTATTAAATTCCATTTAATATGGAATTTTAGTGTGTTTTTCTGTTGGTATGATTTCTCATATTACAATTTATAAAATTGTTTATTGAATAATAGTTACCACATTTTTCACATGTCTTAAATTTTTCCCATAGTTTCTTCCATTTAAAAAATTTAGTACCACTCTTTGAGATATCATAATTACTCAGCTCCATATTTCTAAGGTTTTATTTTTATGCTTTACTCATTTTATCTACCTAGAACTGATTTTTCAATACAGCATAAAGTTTAATCTTTTAAACAATCATCCGTCACATACCTGTCTTTATCACATACTTCAAAGGTATATCATATACTACATTAAATTGTTTCATGTAATATGATTTGTTGGTAGTTTATTCATTTAGTCTCTATTTTCTCTATGTTTTCTTTTATGCCAACATGAATCTTCTTGCATTATTTGGCATTTAAATTTTAATAATATTTAGACAAACCTTATTGCTCCATCCTTACCTATAGTCAAAGTAAATACTATTTTCTCCTTTCATGTCTTTTTACCACAATTATCATTCATATTGTTAATTTTGATGAATTTTATAAGTAATATTTTGTGTTTCATAACAATCTCTCAAGCATTGTAGTACTTTTAAACATTAAAATTACATCAGAGTAATTTTATAATTAGGTGTCTGTACCTTCTTATTTTTCATCCTTCATAGCTTGAACATTTTGATTTTATTTGTATTGCACATTATGAAGCAAAAAGAAGGGATAATAACAATGGCATTCCTTAATGCATTATTGTCATTTATGGCTACGTAATTGTCTATGTAATTTATTTGGTTGTGAACCATTTAATTGTTGTCTAACTTATTTACATTTATTTAAATATTCAACTTTTGCAACTTATAAATATGCATTTTAGTATAGCATACATAAATTTGTGTATATTTACACATTTTTATCTTAGTACTCAATAAAGTTTCTTAAAAAGAAAAATTGGTCAAAACTTTTGGATATTCAAGCTATTCTAATTCTTATTTTCAAATTACTTTACAGCTCTTTAACCAACCTGCATGTCCAGCAAGGCATGAGGCTTTCTGCCTTTTCTATTTGTGCATACCTTGAATGTCATCAGTTTAAAAGTTTTCTAAGGAATTGCATGGAAATTCATCATGGACTTTCTCATTTTCTTTTTATTATTATCTGATTCATTTTATTCATTTCTTTTTATTATTATTTAATTAATGAATAAGAAGAAAGAATTTTTTATTCATTAAATAATTATTGAGTATGTGTTATTTGCTTGTCATTGATATAGAGATGTGGACAGTGAACTCAGAAGTTATTCTCTTGGAGTTTACATCTAGCAGAGAAAGACAAATAGGTACACATAAGAGTTTCAGTTAAAACATGATTTCAGTTAAAAGAAAGTATTATGAACGAGCTACACTTGACAAGACTGATGGAGGGTGCCCTCTCGGGGCCCTTTTAGAAAATGATCAGAGACTAAAGAGGCAAGTTAATTCCAGTGATTTAATGAACCGTGCAATCTTTCTTAAACCAAGGGATGAACATGTGACAGACGCTATTAAAATTGCATTCATAAGAAACATGCCTTCAAATCCAATTCAGATACTTGACTTATTAAAGATTTTTATTAATGATTATTAGCTTGGTCTCTGCGATCCAGTAGGCCTGGATTTAATTCTTAATTTCTCTGATCCTCAGGTTTCTTATCTTCAAAATGTGGATAACATGTATCTTCATAAGTCATAAAATAAATTCCACATAGAATCTATAAAATGTCTAGTAAAATGTTTTAAGTAACTTAATATTATTTTCATAATTTTTGAGTAAAAACAGCTAATATAAAATATTTTGACTTGGGATTTAGAGTTAGAAGACAAGATAGACATCTACACTTTGACATAGTATCTATATAGTCAATGTAAGGGATTAAGCTTCAGTTTATTTATGAAACAGAAAAATAAGTTCTTTGTCTTTCGTTTTATGCTTAGAAATCTGCTTGGTATCCAATTTCTTCCTACACTAAGGTCCACCCTTTCTATATCCTGGCACATTAATTAATTACTCATTCATTACATTCCTATCCTTGGTCAGAAGATCTCAATATCAAAAATGTCTGCAAGACATCTTAAATACTTGTATATCCTTTACTACTGGTGTATTCCCATTTCTTCTGAAAATGCCCTGCACATCAACCAAAATTTCTGCCCACGAGTAATTTAAAATACTCCATACTTCTGGAAACCGGTCATGTTTCCAGATTGTGGCTATTGCTAGACTTGCCCATTTGCCCCAAGTGAAGACAAAATAGTTTGAGTCAATATTTTACCCATTGTAACTACTGAGCAAATGAGAAAAATTGTTTATTATCTCCAGAAGTTATATACTAAATTTGTAACAGTATGCTTTATGGAGTCACTGCTTCCTGGAAATAGATTTTTCGGAAAAACATTTTAAAAATGACAATTATAATGAAGTTATCACTGAAGCTCCAACTAAATGAATTTTAGTTGAAATTTCATATTTGCAAGATTAGGTAATAAAATTAAATATCTTCCATCATTATTCTAATTATTTCTTATACGAAAAATTGGCTAAAGACGTATTTTTTCAGGAAAAAAATCATTAATTACTTAAGGTAATTTAGTAATAAGATATGATTGTAACAAGTCATATATTGACTGGGAAAAGGAATCTTCTTCCAGTAAATATGAAGTGGAAGATGATATAAGCTTATCAATGGAGATATCATCCAGAGAGAAAGTGAAGCTAATTGCTACAGTTGGCTTCATTTCAAGTGACAATGTAGTAATCAACAAGGGACCGAGAAGAGAAACTTGTGACACTACAATATTAAAGCATTTCAATAAATGATAAAACAGCATTTGACTGACAGCTATTTTTAATTTGAACATAACATTATCTTTTATCCCAAGTCAAATTAGTTACATTGCTATGAAAATTTCTTTGGGTTTAGTTGTCAGTTTATTGTTTAGAGTAAGTGACTTCTGAAAAGTATGATTACTAGAAGTTAAACTAGAAGAATCTTAAAATTATATTTAATATCAAAAGAGAGAAAGGAAGAAAGAAATAGAGACAGATGAATGATTCTGAATTTGCCTATATTTCCAAAGTCTTCAATGATTCCTAAGTGTTCAAAACAGATCGACTTTTAAGCAATTTTAAAGGCACACTGACCAATTTTGTTATTTGTTTTTGGTACCAAGGATTGAATGAGGGTGGCTTAACCCTGAGCCTCATCTCCAGCCCTTTTGGTATTTTATATAGAGACAGGGCTGGCTAAGTTGCCTAGGGCCTCCCTAAGTTGCTAAATTTAGCTTTGAATATACAATCCTCCTACCTCAACCTCCTGAGCCACTGGGATTATAGGCATGTGCCACCATGCTAAGCTCCTACCAACTTTCTTGATGTTCACAGTACAACTATAACTTCTCACATATGTTTGTGTTAGCTTAATTCTCATTTGGATGCTAAACTCTGGATTTCTGTCCATTTCTTTCTTCACTTACATTTTCATCACATATTATCTCAGTTTCCCCTGAGTTATGACCTTTCCCAAACTCAACATCTGACCATAAATCGCTTTTCCTAGATAATTTGTATTCTCATATTCTTGAAATATGAAACACCTTTATATCTAGAGAAAATGAGATTTATTATAATGGTTCAATTTATGTTCTTAATATAACATTGAAGCCTATTCTGAAATTAATACAGTGCTATCCGGATCACTATGTAGCAATACAGGAAATCTTTAGATACTTAAGAAAAAAACAGAAATAGGACAAAAAGGGGATAGACTGTAGTCAAACTGTTTATGTCCAGTTTGGGAAAGGGAACATTAGGTGACTATTTAATAAAGCTGATAAAACACACAAGCACAAGAACACACTGAAATTGGAGCAATGAGAGAGACCCTGTTCAAGTGTCCCCAGTATATCTGAGGCAGTATGCAAGGACACTTCAAGGACATATGTTCTATTGCTGAGTTTCAATCTGAAGCATGTAGTTAAACCTCCTGTGATGGAGTTTCAGGTATTTAGAAATCCACAGCTGGACTATTTGCTAGCAAAGAAGAGATATATAGATTATTTAGAAAGGTAGAAAAGATTTGAAGAAAACATTAGTAGAACACCAGCTGGCTGATGAGATAGAGGGGAAAGAAAGGGAAAAGACAGGTGATGGAGACAGATGGCCAAACCAGGATGTATAAAAGGTATTAATACCAGTGTGTCAGGTGCACAAATCCTATAACGTACGAGCAAGTCCTGCAAGTTGGGCATGAAATTATTACAATGCAATAAAGATTACAGTGCTGAGTACCTGAGTGAAAAGGAAAGCAGCGAAATACTTTTAAATATATGAAACAAAGATAAAAACAGACAAAATTGGATAAAAGGAGAAAAAGTGATGCAGATCTTGGTTTCCTTACAACGACCCTATCTAAAACAGGATAAATACAATCTGATGTGGGGAGACTGTTTCATGTAACAGCATCTAAATAGATAGCTCTATCCCTTGTAGATAGGCCTGCATACATTTTATTACTTAGAAAGGAACTGACATCAGTTTTAAACCTATGAAGGAACGGTTCTGCTTAAAGTTACCAGAGTTTCCAGACATTGTGATCTTCTCATTATGAAAGTCAGTTTCTGAATTCCTATATGAGGGGAATTCTAGAGAATAACATTTCCTAGGTCTATAGGAAACAGATCCTTCAGCAAATATATATAAACAAATAGTCACATTTATTCATTTATTTTTGAGATCTGACATGGGTAGGATTAAATTAGAAAAATGAGAACGATTCTCTATTCTTGTTCAGCTACAGTTTATTTAGGAATAAATTTAAAGAAAGAATTCCACAAATTAAAGTAATCCATGCAACTGTGATAAAACTACCAAGGAGTATTCCAAAGTATCATGTATGTCTATAGAAAACTGGGGGCATGTCTGCAACCAGTGCAGGTTTGGGGGAACAGAAAGAAGTCTGCCCTGAAAAATAATGTTTGATGCCAGATCTTAAGGAGAAGTAGAAAACCCCACATTAGTGGCATCGATAAGGACAGATAATGGTATTCGGGCAAGTACAATCAAAGCAAAGGTCAGTGTAAAGTCTGGTGTTAAAAGACAATACTTGAAGGGTTGTCAAGAAAGCAGTGTTGGTACCTCTAGCAAAACTCAGTAGAAGGAACTTCATGCAAGCTCAGGAAGGCTTAGCAGTATGTTTAGGGCGTGACAGAGATGGGTGGGTTTTTTTGTGTTTGTTTTTTGGTACCAGGTATTAAACTCAAGGACACTCCACCACTGAGCTACATCCCCATCCCTATTTTGTATTTTATTTAGAGACAAGGTCTCACTGAGTTGCTCAGCACCTTGCTTTTGCTGAGGCTGGCTTTGAACTTGGGATCCTCTTGCCTGAGTCTCCTGAGCTGCTCAGATTATAGGAGTGTGCCACCGAGAGGAAGGGTTTAAACTGAAGAGCTGAGATGAGATGAACAGGTGGGGAAATGAGGACAGTACAACTTAGACTGTGAGTAGTTTGAAAGAATAAAGTTGGACGTAAGAATTATAGGGGACAGTTCACTGAAAATTGTGAATATTGAGCAATGCTTCTCCTATAAAAATTTTATTTTACTTTATTATGAAGGCAGGAAGAAATTCTTAAAGCATAAGCATGAGTCTGAGTTACAACGTTTTACTTGTCATGTGTAAATTTGACAATTTAATTTTTTGCCCATTTTCTTCACTTTTAAATAGAGAAAAAAAATATTAACATGACATGAGGATCATATAAATATTCAGTAAGGTGAAGATTAAAATACTTAGCTCTGAGAATAACACACAAAAGTTTAATGAATGGTGAGTATGAATAATGGTAATATTAATCATTCACATCAGCATGTAAGATATATATATATAGTATAGAGATCTGAGGTCAAAGATTGAGGCCTGTTTTGAAAATAAGATATTAGTAATGAGAACTTGAGCTAAGAATAGCAATTGGAATGAAAAGGAAGGCAATTATATTAATGAGCATTACAAAAGCAAACAAAACATGAATTTTGTCAATTTAAAAATATAAAGGGCAGGTAAATACGGTGGTAACTACTGTAATCCCAGGGGCTCAGGAGGCTGAGGCAGGAGGATTTCAAGTTGAAAGATAGTTTCAGCAACTTAGTGAGGCCCTAAGCAACATAATGAGACCTTGTCTCTAAATAAAATATAAAAGGGGCTGGAGATGTGGCTCAGTGGTTAAGCAACCCTGGGTTAAATCCCCAGTCCCCTCCCCATCAAAAAAAAAGAAACTACAGGAAGTACAGGGCATCTGTGTACTGTGGCCCATACCAGAGACTCAGAAGCCTGAGGCAGAAAGATCTCAAGTTAGAGAACAACCTCAGCAACTTAGCCAGACCCTAAAAAAAAATAAAAATAAAAAGGGCTGGGGTATGGTTCAAAAGTAGAATGCCTCTGGGTTCAATATCCAGTACCAGAAACAGATGTGTTTGGCTATTAATTTGACTCACAATATTGAGGATAAATCTTTGGGAGAGTCAAGATTTTGTGCGTGTGAATAACATTCTCCACAATAAAGCATGTCTGATAAGAAAGGATGCGTTTACCTGTAATTCAAATTCAATCATTTATTCATGCATTAAACAATGTTCAAAATAAGCCTATTCTGGTTGAAATTCACCTTGTACTTTCTTGGAATGTGCTGCAGGGGATGGCTTGACATACTGCACAACATCCACACACTATTGAGGGTAAAGGTAGAACGTGGAATTGTGTACCTGTCTCTTGGGATATACAATGAATGCAAAAGGACACATAACATAAATGAAAAGCTTAAGAAACTATTACAAAAAGAATGTTCATGTCATCATTTATGATAGTCCTCACAAGTGTCCTTCCTTGCCCTTCAATTTTTTTTTGAGTTTTATGTTTATTACTCTGCAAATTTCATTATAATTTCTCTTAACTATTGACTTTTTATTAAAACCATTTTTTTACTCTTGTCTATTTTTAAAGTTTGTGTAAATGACAAAACACTATCTTCAATCTGTATCAGGTAATTCTAGTATTTTTAATTTCTGTGGATCTATCTTCCTTTTTCTCACTTCTAAAACTCTTATGCTCATCTGCTATTTTCTTTGCTTGGTTACATTTGATTGTGTGCTCAATATGTCACCATTAAAAAAGAAGCTTAAGTAATTTGAGGGTTAAGATTACATTATCTATGATCATGTTTTACTCCAGAGAAGGATTGTCATTTACACCTGCTAGCCCCCTATGCACTTTAGCAGTCATTAATTTTCTAAATCTAATTGCATAGTCTGAAATTTTCTTGACTATTCATATTGTTCCAAATAAACTTCGTTAGGTATGAATGTCAATTTTATTGCTTTCAGCTTTACTGTGAAAATAGATTCCTTAGGGCTCCAAGGAGGAAGTAGTTTATATAGGTCTGTTTTCTTTATTGACATTTGTGTCTACTTTTGTTGTGGTAGTTTTATGAGGTTGTCAAATGTACAGCTTACCCTTTCAGATTGCAAATATTTAATTCAAGTTTAATTGTAAATGCTGTACTCATCCTCTGTACGCTTTCTGTGCTTATTTGCAGCTCAGAAATGCCTCACTATCATATTAACTCTTTGGTTGACTTTATTGTTTTAAAGACTTAATTATTTAAAAGAACATAATCAGAAGTGCAAGTTCTATAATATTTTCAAACATAGTTCTTTGGTGAATTTTCTTATTCTGTCAGCTATATCATCATAGAAACATCTTTTCTGCCCCTTTAGTAGGCCTAGGCTAACTTACTTCCAGTTTAAACCTTCATATATTTTAATTGAAAGTAAATGTAAGCTAGTATGCTCCAATTGAACAGAAATACAGAGGAACTTCATGTTTGTTTGCTTCATTTTCTAAAATTAAGGACGATATAAATATGGACTATTTTAAAGTAAACAATTTTTTCCTCATTTATAACATTACAATGTGGTTCATAGTATTTTAATATTTCTAAAAGAATAGTCTGATATTCTCAATGTTTATTATTGCTCCTTCTAATGTGCCAAAAAATTTTACTTTTAAATTTTGTGTGTGTGTGCCAAAGAATGAATCCAGTATCTCATACACTAGGCAAAAGCTCTACTGCAATTTTTTTTTTTTTAAACATATTAGCTGTAACTCACATCAAACTAACTAAAATTTAGGTGTGAAGGATTTTGTACTCCTGACTCCTAACCTGCAAGTTAGGATAAATGAGGTTGAAAAATTAAAAAATACGAAAGTTACTCTAGGTACACACGCATTAGATAAATAAGGCAGGATTCCAAAACTTTTATTTGACACCAATTCCTTTCTTCGTGCCATAATTCCATCAGAAACTGGCATATAACAAAATTAAGTTATTAAATATTAGTTTTAAGATACAATTGATTAGCCAGGCGTGGTGGCTCAAGCCTGTAATCCCAGCACTTAGAGAGGCTGAGACAGGAGACTCGCGAGTTCAAAGCCAGCCTCAGCAACGGCGAGGCGCTAAGCGACTCAGTGAGACCCTGTCTCTACAGAAAACACAAAATAGGGCTGAGGATGTGGCTCAGTGGTTGAGTGCCCCTGAGTTCAGTCCCCAGTAACAAAAAAAACAAAAACAAAAAGATACAATTGACTAATTGAGAACACACATACCTATATTGTATTGGAATGATTAAGCATGGGTTTGAAAAGATTGCATAGTGCATTTCAGCAGTGAGTTTCTAACTTTGCTATGAAATACATTTTTTTCCTTCTACATAAATAGTGAGATATTTAAGAAAATAGTGTGTACAGCTTCTGAAAATTTGTTTTTTTTCTGTTATGTTTGATAACATGTATTTAAATGCAACTTTTGAGAAAAATAAATAAAAATTAAAATTAAAAAAAAAAAAAAGAAAATTTTTATTAAAACTCTTCTCCAAAATTGTAATAGGGTAGATTTTCTGGAAAACCAAGTTATTTTTAAGTTTTTCTTTATAATCATTTGTCAGCATCAACATTCACTCAATTGACATTGCACAGACACGTCAAATAATATGACATATCATGTTCACAAAAGAGACAGAAAAAGTGCATTTTTTCAAGGTCAAAATTTGTCTTAATTTTACTTGAATTAGAAAATTCTATCTTTGTATATACGAATTTTAAAAAGATAATTTATCAGTTCTGTACTAATTTCCTTCCTAAATGTGTTTACATGCATAATATCAGTTAAATTTCACAATTTTTTTGTTTTATTAATGCATTATAGTTGTATATATATAATACTGGGGCTCATTTTGACATACTAATTCATGCGTGGATTATAATTCGCTTCACTTCAGTTTCTAGTACTTCTTTACCTCTCCTCCCTCATTTTTTACAAATACACTTCAGGCATTTTTTAAAAATTTTTTTTAGTTGTTGATGGACCTTTATTTTATTTATTTATATGTGGTGCTGAGAACTGAACCCAGTGCCTCACGCATGCTAGGCAAGTGCTCTACCACCAAGCCACAACCCCAGCCCAACTTCAGACATTTTTAAAACTGGTTCCATATCAAAGACCAATTTTCCCCTTCCAATACTATACCACTGCATCTCTCAAATACAGTTCCCAAATATTGTTCATAAAGGAAAATGCAAAAATAATTTGAGTTTACCTAATGTAGACCGAGATCTTGCTTTCTGAACTTTTTTATAGCCTTTAAGCCGTAACTTTTCCAAATCTCATTATTAAATCCTCTATGCAAGATTTATGTAAATTGACCAAGAAATAGATTTACTTTGTTTTATATGGAAACTCTTTACATAAATTCAGTTAGTGAAAATAGCTAGTGAAAGAAGAGAGGCATTCAGAATTGAGATTTTTCGAAACCTGTGTTCTTTTCCTATCTCACAAATATCTGGTTAATTATTGAGGTTGAGTTGATTTATGACCTAATTTTAGGTATGAATGATATGTTGCTACTTTTAGCAGAAATAGATATCTCTTAGCCATAAAATAATTCTTTTGTTATTTTCAAACACTTCAGTATTAAGCAGAAGAGATCATAAGATTTATGCAACATCTTTTTTACCTACTACTAAACTCTAGGTTACTGATAGCAAGATATATTCAGCATTTTTCTAGTTTATGGAAGAAAAAATTGTCTAAATAATTAAGCATGCACACCTTCTATTAGTATGTCAGAGTAATTATACTTATTGGTGAAAGGACATGAATACTTTGAATTCCACAAGGAGTCAACAAGGTTTAAACAAATGCACAGTGCTGCTTAACAAATATTTATCTTTTGTCAAGTGCCATGTACTCAAGATAAAATTCAGAGTAGAATTCAGAGTGTTTATCTTTAAGGTTATCTTACTCTGTTAAAGATACTTTATTTAAACATTTTAATAAGTATGGTAATATTGTTTCTTAGAATAAGTCTTTGCTCTATTAAAGAAATATATAAGTGCAATAGAGTAGAATTGCATTTGTTAGTTTTATTTCCTTATTCTAACCATTAAAAATAGTCTTAATAAAAGCCTTTATACATTTGAATTTATTTTCAGTTGTAAATCATATGTTAGAGCAACGTAATTGAAAGCATTCAGCTCAGGAATCAAGAGATCTCTGCTTCTGCCTTAGCTATGCTGATAATAGGCCTGTCATTGTGGAAAATCATTGTGTACCCACCAATTGGATAACATAAAGTAGATATGTCCTTAAAATTTTCCAGGAATTCATGCTTGGTGCTGTGATGCATGCCTATAATTCTATGGGCTCAGGTGGCAGAGGCAGGAGGATAGCAAATTTAAAGCCAGCCTCAAAAACTTAGCAAGGCCCTAAGCAACTTATGGAGACCCTGACTTAAAACAAAAACCAAAAAAGACTAAGGATGTGGCTTTATGGTTAAATGGCCCAATCCCAGATAACAACAGCAGCAACAACAACAACAAAAAATTCTGGAAATCAAAAAGATCATAAATTGTTACTGATTTATCAATACCTGAAGCCTATGTGATTGTACTGCCTTCTCTGCTATTTTCCCACATGAATTATATTTCTTAAAGGGCAAGATTGTTTTAAATTGCTGTTTGGTAAGTACCACAATGCCTCCTGTACTGCTGATTTCAGAGTATGCAAATAGGACAAACCTGCCTCCTCTTTCTGCACAATGGGAAAGAATCTGACATCTTAAAAGACCAAAAGTGTCTCACAGCATTTTCTCTGGACATAAATACTTCATTGTAAAAACCTGTAAAAAGCTAATATCCAAAAGATGCTCTTCAGTGTAATCAAGTTATTTTCTAGACTTAAACAGAAATAACTCAGATTAATTGAAATATTGCAAAAATATGGGTGGTTGCAAGTGATACTAGTAATGAAGTTCTTAGCTTTCTCTTAATCATTCTTGAAAATAATTCTATCTGAATAAAGGGATAATAAATTTCAACTTTATCTAAGGTATATGCAGTATATATTGACATGAAGAAAATGCATTTTACATATGGATATGTGTTCATATGTGTATTTATTTATATTGAGTGGGTGTGCTCTCATTCCTGTTTAATAAGTAAAATGTAGGTTGAATAACTCTAAGTCACACATAAGATAATGTAGTATATGAAAGAACAAAAGCTGTATTATAGCAGAACCTATAACTAAAACACTCAGAGCCAACAAATTTCTGTTATGTATATGTGAATGATGAATATAAGTTTGAATGAAAATGCAGCTTATTAAAATACATTCCTACGATTTCTGCAAAACTTAAAATATACCCTTATTTAAATTATTTTCAATTGTAGATGAGAATGATAGCTTTATCACTTAGTTAAGGGAAAAAACATTAAGAATACATAAAACATAGCAGTAATGAAAAATTAAGAAAACAAATGCCCATTTTGGAAAAACAAGACAAATTGTGAAAAAAATAGAACATGACTAACTAAGACTACTAATAGCTAATTTCATTTTCAAGAGTATCAAATTAATCTCATGGCCACAAAATTATTTTTATCAATTTTATAATTATTTTAAATCAGAATATTACCAATGAGGTTTTAATAGCAATTGCTTATCCTTAGGACATCACATTTACTCCGAATAATTTGCCTTTGAAAGATAAAAAGCAGCCAGGCGTGGTGGCACATGCCTCTAATCCCAGCACTTTGGGATGCTGAGACAGGAGAATTGCAAGTTCAAAGCCAGCCTCAGCAATGGCGAGGCACTAAGCAACTCAGTGAGTACCTGTCTCTATATAAAACACAAAATAGGGATGGGGATGTGGCTCAGTGGTTGAGTATCCCCAAGTTCAATCCACAGTACCACAAAAAAAAAAATGTAGACCATATAATTTCCATCTTATATGAGGACATTTTAGTTTGAAGAATTATACCTGTATTTTTTAAAATGGACATTATGAATTAGATAAACTCAGATATTAAACATTTAAGTCTAGTAGCAAGATAATTACCAAATGAAATAGTAAAATTATCATCAACATCTTATGATTAACGTAACTGAAGAGAATTTTACATAAAACCAAGTGCATTTTACTTTCTCTACTACGAGAAATTTAAGGTGAGTTTGCATGTATAATCTCCCTATAATGCTTATAATTTCTATTACCAAACTCTAGTGGGTTTTTTTTCATTTTTAATAGATTTCTATTTCAAATATTGTTTTTTTCAAAACCTCTTCTCAAGTTTTTATTTACTTCAGAAAATATTTGTTTTCTCTAGAATGATGTGACATTGTTTTCACAATATACAGACACATATTTCAAGTAATGAGTATAGAATTATTCAGAAACCATTCCTTCCCCTTGATTAGAATAGCACCCTGAGAGTTAGTACAAAATCCACAGATCCAAAATTTGATTTCCTTAGTGTTAGTTTATCTTTAATGTACTGAACCTTCTTTTTTCTGTGCAATTATGAGACACATGTTATCAGATATATTGTAAAGGTGAGATGCTACTCCTGTCAAGATTAAAGTAGATTTTGCTGAGTTTTTAAATCTCTCACTATATAACTTCCCTCTCTCTCTCGCTCATGTGTGATTTTGAAGAGTGGGAATATTTCAGTCTTAAGGGAAATGAACAAGACAGAAGGAAAAAAATCTGGAACATGGATCTCTTTTGTCTTCTACCAAATTCACCAAATGTGATGTTAATTAAAAGTTGACAATGCATATATATCTGTTGCACAAGATTGTGTATATAGAGTATTAGCATTTTGAATAACACACGCACACAAACATACACGCACATAATCATAATTGAAGACTTTCTTATACAGGCCACAAACCTCAATTTCTAGCATCTCACTTTTATTTAAAGGGAAATACATTCAAGGCAGAGAATACAATTTCTATGCTAGATTTTTGTACTTGTTGGAAATGAAAGGATTCAATCACGCCAATATTTTAAATCTCTTTGGCATCTAAAGGCTTGTATATCTTAAGGCAATACTAAGATTTTGGATTGAAGGAAGGAATCTTGTTTTGTTGATTTTTGTAACAATGGGAAAGGTTATTGCTCCAGGAGAGCTGGGAAAGAAAGTTGGAAAAGCATATCTCACTGTGAGTACCCAGGCAGTTTATGTTCAGTAAAGTTGTATACTAAGGATAAGAACTGAAGAAACTGATTTTTTTTTTTTGGTATCAGGGATTGAACTCAGGGGTACTCGACCACTGAGCCACATCCCCAGCCCTATTTTGTGTTTTATTTAGAGACAGGGTCTCACTGAGTTGCTTAGCGCCCTCGCGGTTGCTGAGGCTGGCTTTGAACCGGCAATTCTCCTGTCTCAGCCTCCCACAGTGCTGGGATTACAAGCGTGAGCCACCACGCCCGGCTAAGAAACTGATTTCTTAAACCATGTGCCTTTGTTCCTCAGGAGGTCTTCTCGTGGTCCCTTAACAGAGCTCATGTGGAAATCAGTCTTCTCGTGGTCCCTTAACAGAGCTCATGTGGAAATCAGTGAACTGGAGTTTAAATAGAGAAATGCTCTTCAAAAAAGAAAATGTGGAACAACTAAACCTTAGGAAAACTACTAAAGTCCAAAAGAGTAAAAGAGGCAAGTAAATCAAAAGAAGTAACCAACAATTTAGAAGGAAATTCAGAAGAGTAGGCTATACAGGATTCTGAGTAAGGATAACACTTAAGAGGAAAGTCTCAACTGTACCAGCTGCTGCTGAAAACTTAAGCACCGTGAGGATTTAAAGTTGATATATTTTTTTCAATTTTTAGTGCTTTTTAGTTCATTGTAGTTATACATAGTGGTGTTCAATTTTTGTTTGTTTGTTTTTGGTACCAGGGATTGAACTCAGGGGTACTCCACCTCTGAGCCACATCCTCAGCCTTATTTTGTGTTTTATGTAAAGACAGGGTCTCACTGAGTTGCTTAGCACCTCGCCTTTGTTGAGGCTGGCTTTGAACTCGTGATTCTTTTATCTCAGCCTCCCAAAGTGCTAGGATTACAGGCATGTGCCACCGCATCCAGCTAGTAGTGTTAATTTTGACATAATTACACATGCATGCAATTTTTTAATATGCTCCATTTCTGTCCCCAGTACTTCCTTTTTTCTTCCCATTTTCCACCCCCTATTCCCCTTATTCTTTACTGGTCTTCCTTTTTATTAATTGATGTTTTCAATTGCTGCTTTATAAATTTACATGCATGTGTACTTCAATGTGGCATATATATTTATTAATTTGAAAAATTCATTCTTCATTTCCTCCCTTTTTCCAGCCCTCCTAACAATCTCCTTCCTTTATTCCACTGATACTCCCTCTATATTTGGGAAATTTGATGCCCCTTTCCCCTTATTTTGCTCTATTTTTAACATGTGAGAGCAAACATTCGACCCTTTGAGTCTGATTTCATAATATTCTACAGCTTTATCCACTTAACACAAATTGCCATAAATCACTCTTCTGCACATACGTATCACATTTTCTTAATTGATCTTTTGACAGGCACCTGGACTGTTTTCAAAACTTGGCTATCATTAATCGCACTATTATAAACATTGATGTGCCTGTGTCACTGTTATATAGTTAGTTATTTTATATAAAAAGATAAAATATAGTTGATTTTAGTTACTTTATATAAAAATACCAATGAGTAGAATAGCTGGGTTACATGGTGGGTCCTTTTCTAGTCTTTTGAAGAATCTCCATATTGCACTCCAGAGTGGTTATGTAAATTTGCAGTTCCACCAACAACATATAAGTGTACTATTTCCCCCAAATCCTCACCAGCATTTATTATTTGTATTCTTAATGATTGCCATTCTAACTGTAGTGAGACGAAATTGCAATGTAGTTTCATTTGTACTTCCCCTCATGGTTAGGGAGGCTGAATTTATATATATATATATATATATATATATATATATATATGTTTATTGGCCATTTACATTTCTTCTTCATTTGAGAAATGTTTGCTTAGTTCTTTTCCCCATTAATTGGTTGGGCATGTGGGAAGTATGTGTATCTTTTGAATTTAAATATATTTTGGATATTGATCCCATCTAAGAGTAGCTGACAAAATCCCCCCCCCCCATTTTTGTAGGTTCTCTTGATGTTCTTGATTGCTTCTTTACTGTGCAGCTTTTTAAAATTTGGTTCTTCCCATTACTCATTCTTGGTTTTATTTCTTAAACTTGCAGGGTCTTGGTAAAGAAGTTGGTTCCTGTGACAATTATGTTGTATTGATAACCCTATATCTTATATTTGGGAGTTGTAAAGTTTTAGAGGATATACCCCTATATCTTCAACACATAATCCCCCACCAGCAAAATTCTAAACCTGATAAACAAATTCAGCAAAGAATCAGGATATGATCAACATTTACATATCAATAACTTTCCTATACTCCAATAATGAATCTGCCAAAAAAGAAATCAGGAAAACCATCCCATTCTCAATACCAAAAAAAGAACAAACTTGGGAATAAATATAACCAAGGGGATGAAAGACCTCTAAAAATGAATGCTATAGAACATTGAAGAAAGAAATTGAAGAAATGCTTAGAAAATGGAAAAACCTCCCATGTTCTGGGATAGGCAGAATATTGTCAAAGCAACTATGTTATCAAAAATGCTATGCAGATCCAAAGTGAAATACAATGGCATTCTTTACAGACTTAGAAAATAACAGTCCAAAATTCATTTGGTATGATCATAGACACAGAACAACCAAAGTAATTCTGAGCAAGAGGAGAGATTGAGTGCCAGCGCCTGCGCCGGACCAAAGTGAAATCGAGTCGTCGAGGGAGCCGCGGATGAAAAAACACACACACAAAACAACGATTCTGAAGAAAAAGAAGCTCGAGGCTCGTGGGCTCATTTATTTCAGCACTCTGGGCTTATATACCTTTTCTACCCCCCGAGGGGAGTGGGAGGCGTGGAACTGCAGACCCAGGTGTGGAAAATGCTCAGGCTGCAAAACAAGCTCAGACCACAAGAACACGGGAGTTCAAGGAATGGTCAGCACCTGTGGCTTCTCTCAGAAATCAGGGTACAGCTGGTTCTGGTAAACAAAGTAGCCATGCATGCAAGAATGTTCTCACAATTCCCCCCTCTCTTTTCCTCGAGTCTATCCTAGGTTGCAGAGACCAAAGAACATGGCTTACCCTTCATCAGGTCTACGGCGTGGATGTTAGCCACCATAGTCCTGTCTCCAGGGAGGGAATGATTTTGGAAATGTACACACTGTCAGTATAAATGTTAATAGGCTCACAGATAAACATCTAAAGTGCCAGGGTCAATGCTTGAAGTTCAATTTTCCAGGTAGACCCTGGATGAAATCGTTGGGTGATACTTTTGCCTGAAGAGTACACTGATACAGTACCATTAGATGACCCATCAGTAAAGACTGAACGTGCTCCAGGGATAGGAATGGTCTTCACTATTTTTGGAAAAACAGGATGTGACTTAAACTGACAGCCCTCAGATCTTGTAAAAGTCTCCATTTTCCAGACTTTTAAATGACAAAAATAGGTGTGTTCCAGGGGGATGCTGATGGAACTAAATGTCCTGCTTTTAGTTGTTCTTTCACCAGGGACTGAGCAGCCTTAAGTTTTTCCTTAGTTAAGGGCCACTGCTCTACCCTCATAGGATCATCTGTTTTCCATTGAATGGGTATAGGGTCTATATTTGAGGCTGTTGCTGCAGTAGCCCTTATTAAAAATTTCCCAGTCCTGTTCTATCCTTACCAAGTCTTATTATATCATCCTCAGCAGTGAGGGGAGTTGTTCTACCCTGTGATCTTTTTCCTATACCCCATCCCGGCTCATATCCCTGCCTTTCCATCATCCTCAGCACTGTCTTGTCTGGAACATATCCTTGTTCTGTAATAGTTTGTTGGATCGGCTGCATGGTTAGCACAGCCCCCATGGCAGACAAAATGTCTCTACCCCATAAGTTAACAGGTAGATCAGAAAGGACGTAAGTCTGAAAGAGTCCGTTATGCCCTTCAGCATCTTTCCAAAGGATTAACCTGGAGCTTTGTAAGGGATTGGAATTATAACCTAAACCTTGCAAAGTGGTTGCAACTCTTTGAGTAGGCCACTTTGTGGCCACTGATTTTGAAATATGACAAACATCGGCCCCTGTATCTAATACTTCTATTACTGGGAACACCACGCCTCCTGATTGAGGCTCTGGAGGCGCTGTAGGACCGGTAGGCCTCCTAGACTCATGTCCTGGATTAAAGGGAGGTGGTCTTCCCACTGAATAATACTTTGGTTCACTGCTTACATTGTTCTTTTAATTCCCACTCCTGTAATCTCTTGCAGTGTCTGGATATCCTTTTCCAACTGCAATTCTCATCTTCCTCCTCATCCTCTCCTTTCCCTTCCTCGCTATCCATTTCAATTTCTTTAAGGGACTGGGTAGAAACCGCTTCTTGGATGGATTCGAAGGTCTTAGATAACTCACTGACTCGTTCCTAAATCAAAACCTTTCTACTTAGAAGAGAGTCCTTAATTAGCCTCCATACAGAGAAGGTAGTAATGGGAAAAGACTGCGGCCCCTCTGTGTGTTAGCCTTTTCTGTAAGTCCGCATGGACCTGTTCCCAATCTGGAACATTGAGACCTCCCGAATGAAGGAACCAGGGATTAGACTGCTCTATAATCCTTAAGAAGGCCCTTATAGTACTCTTTTTTAGCCCCGTACCCTTTTTCTTCAACAGTTTCGATCTGATTTTCCACCAATTCCCTACTATGGGTAGTGCCCACCTTCTGCACTATTAACAATTCACCCCCTACTTCCCAGGGTGTCCGTCGGCGTTCTTCCCTTCTTCCGATCTCGGTGGAACTTCCATGGTGCCAGCGCCTGCGCTGGACCAAAGTGAAACCGAGTCGGCGAGGGAGCCGCGGACAAAAAAAACACACACCCACAACAATGATTCTGAAGAAAAAGAAGCTCGAAGCTCATTTACTTCAGCACTCTGGGCTTATATATCTTTTCTACCCCCCGAGGGGAGTGGGAAGGGTGGAACTGCAGACCCAGGTGTGGAAAATGCTCAGGCTGCAAAACAAGCTCAGACCACAAGAACACAGGAGTTCAAGGAATGGTCAGCACCTGTGGCTTCTCTCAGAAATCAGGGTACAGCTGGTTCTGGTAAACAGAAAGTAGCCATGCACGCAAGAATGCTCTCACAATTGAGGAAGCATCACAATACTTGATCTCAAATTATACTACAGGGCTATAGTAACAAAAAGAGCATGCTATTGATGTTAAAATAGACATGAGTACCAATGCAATAGAAGACACAGAGACAGATCCAAATCGTTATGTATCTAATACTTGATAAAGGTGCTAAAAATACATGTTGGAGAAAAGAGCCTTTCAAACAAATGGTTCTGGGACAACCAGATATTCTTAATATAAAAGAATGAAACTGATACCTACATCCTATCCTGCACAAAAGTCAAATCAAAATAGACCAAATATGAGAAGTTAGACAAGCAATTTTTGAAGGATGTATAGAGGTAATGAGAGGAGAAATATGAAGGAAGCTTTCATAGAGTTGTATTTGCATGTGTTCCAGGAGGAATGGAGAAGACGACATGGAGATAGAAGGTAATTTTTCAGAGATTATCTTAAGAGTTTACTGCTCATGCTTGCATGGCAGTGGACTACTAACTTGGAGAGTGGAATCAGGTGATTTCTTAAAAAAGCATTAGATAGCATGGAAGTGTTATAATTTGGAATATTATGTGTCCCCTGAAAGGGGCAGGGGCCGTGGCTAGAGTAAGTATGTCCCTGGGGATGTGATCCTAGACTCTCATTTGTCCCTGGTGCGCAATTTCGCTCTCTCTCTTGCTCTCTCTGCTTGCCAAATACTATGAGATGAGCAGCTTTGTTCTGCCATGCTATTCCACCATGATATTTCTGCTTTGGAACCAGTTGACAATGGACTGAACCTTTAAAGTTGTTTCTCCTCGAAGTTGTTGTCTGATATTTTGGTCAGAGTGACAAAATGCTGACTAACACAGGAAAGTTTGTGTTCAGATAATAATATTCAAACAAATAAAGAAGTACTGATGATACAAAACAAAATGTATAAAGTTATAAAAATGAAGTTAGTTAATAAGTGAGAGGAAATGGAATCCACTGCACATCTTTGAGAGGAGGGATGTGTGAAAAATTTAACCCTAGTAATGGAATGGCTTGTAGATTTTATGGACAATTTATCAGTTGGTGAGGGGTTTATTGTTAAGGATTCATGATTGAACTTTATTGACTCATTTCAGTAATAGTATAAGT
This sequence comes from Geosciurus inauris, assembly GCA_004024805.1. Taxonomy (NCBI): domain Eukaryota; kingdom Metazoa; phylum Chordata; class Mammalia; order Rodentia; family Sciuridae; genus Geosciurus; species Geosciurus inauris. The sequence goes on along the minus strand of PVHX01002614.1, from coordinate 12,007 downwards.
AAGATTATAAGTAAGAGTGTGAATGAGAAAGGGTTGTTGACGATGTGAAGAGAGACCTCAATATCCAAGAGAGTTTTAGTCACTTGAGGAGTAACCTTATTTAGTTCAGCTGTGCATTTTTCTCCAACTGGTTTTAGTTTCAAATATAGAGAAATCAGAAAGTTGGATTTAAATATAATTTGTATTTTTTTTCTGTAGAATACAATAAGCAGAAGAATTGGGAATGTGCACAGGGATAAGAAACCATGATATAAAAGCAAGTATATGAGGAGAATGAAAAATGTAAAAAAGTTCATAGCAATACAAAGTTGCACAAGCATTATTAAGTAAGGTTAATAGAGGAAGTGAAGTGGAAACTGAGAAGATAGGAATAATGCAGTGAGATATCTGAACATAAGGTTTGGAAGTGGTGTTGTTTTGAGTTATGGGAGGCATGTCAAAAACAAGTATACGCATAACTGAGAGGCAAGCTGGATGCATGGGTCATCTATATTTTTTCTGGATTTGTAATTGAGGTGGGACAATGCCCAGAGTAGGGATGGAGAATAAGTGAGATGATAAAATGGATGAGGGCAGGTAGGTAACTGGGGGAACGGTAGATGGCAACTCAAAAGATGATAATTACATGGGTTTTGTGTTAGGAAAATGAAGAGAAATTACAGTTCAGAACAAGGTTGTGAAAACAAGCTTGCAGAAAAAACATTGACCCTGCCCTATATGTCCATGGAGCCAAAAATGTCCTTTTATATGTTTAAAGGGCTGTAAAACAGAAAAGGGAGAAGGAGGCAGCAGCAGTAGCAGCAACAGAGCATGTATTGCCTGCCATGCCTAAAGCACAACTCTCTAGCTCTTTGTAGTAAAAAGTTTGCCATTCGCTATTCTAGAAGCAGCAATGTGAAAATCAACTCTAAGAATAGTGGATTTAAGGGATAAGGGGTAAGAAAGCATCCACTTTGAACAACTGAAGCTAAAGCAATATCTTCAGGTTATAGCCAGTTTTATCTAGCAATGAATACACTAAGAAGAAAACTGGAGGATGTATTGGTCTGTCCTGCATAATGACAAAAAAGAATCATGGCTTCTAGATTCAAAGTGGAATATGCAGGTGTAGAAACTGGAAAAGGACTGAGTCAAGGTAAGGGATGCTCTGCGACACATGAATAAGCAAGTTGGATTAAAGACAATGCAGAGTGAGGCGCCTTGTGGTTTACTGCTGGCATTTCATTATATACTTGATATCCCTGGATTTCCTCATTTTTTTTTTTCTTGTACAAATCTATGACTTGTTCAGGCTGTGTTAGTTCTTTTGTGGGGTCATGCAGTCATACATAAGCAACTTGTAAGCTCAAGATGAGTAATACATTAATCCGTATAATATGATGATTTCTATGGTAATTGAAAAACTGTTATTTCTGATTGGAAAGAGATCCCTGCATTTTTCTTCTGGTTCCTTACTGTGCTGTCAAAATACACTATTTGAAATGAGAGAGGCTCCCATACACTTGAAAGACAAGTGAAGAATTTCCCCTAAAATTTAAAAGCAATTTTCTTTAAACAATTAAACCTAAACTGCAGTTCAAAAAATTGCTAATATCTTTATCAGAATCTTACCATTACTCTTTCTCCCTCTTTCTCCAATACTAGTCCCATGGTGTGTGTATTTCCCCCCTATAGAGCATCAATTATCAATGGACAAGCTCTGTATGCTCTTCAATGTAAAAGTGATATAATCAACACAATCAGCATCATTGCAATAATTCTACTTGATATGTAGCACATTCTTAAAATTCTCTCAGTAGTATTGCTTATAGCTGCATCTTTTATGACTGCAATTTAGTCTAGAAACATTCATTACATTTACTTATAATGAGTTTAATTCTCCTTTGTTATACCAGAATTTTCCCAAGAATTTTCTTGCTATTGAAGAAATGAAATAGAGCTTTCCACAGCAGACTGTTTTTGTTTGCTTCTTTATTTCATATAAGTTGGAATATATATGTAGATTTAGTATATAAATTAGAAGCATAAAAACTAGTTCTTTTTTATGTTAGTGTCCAATTCAATGGGATATCTATATTAAAAGTAACAACAGAGAGGTCTTTCTGAAAAAGCTCATTTGTGTTGTATAATATGGTTTCCTTAAATGTAAAAGATAATATAAGTAGTGATTTAAAGAGAAAACATGAACTCTTGATCATGTACTGTGTCTTCATTGCAAAGTTTTGCATAAAAGTAAGCCAGTTACTTTAATTATAAAAGTAATAAAGGTTTTGTTTAAAGCAATTTTCCTTCTATATATATATATGGAAAACTGATTAGTGTGAGTTATTGTACACTTTTCTTAAATGCAATGAAATATTACTTGTTTGATTTCCTCTTTTTTGCTTTAGTATGTAAAATCTGTCATGCATTTATCAACCTTGTAATTTCATGGTGTTACAATGTTATTACTCAGTAATGACTTAATAGTCACTCTATAATTAAACTATCATGGAATAGTAATTATCACATAATTAGAGGATCAATTCCAAAGATGGGAAAAAATATGGCAATTGTGGCCTTGTAAACAGTGATCATAAAATTAAATTTATAAGATGGTTGTCTATATATAAAATAAAGTCAATAAGAATGATTTAAAGTCATAAATAGATTATAAGACATGTTGAAGATTAAGTTCATGAGTAAGTGGTATCATGCTTATCTTAATGGAGCAATTATTTACTTCTCATTAAAAACCTATTAGTAAAACATTGTTCTTATTCATGATAAATAATAAGGCACATACTTAAAACAGTTGGAATCAGGAATTAATATATGATCATCTTTATTAGTGGGAAAACAGTGAATGAAACACAGCTGAAGGGAATTCCTTCCATATGTCACTCACAAAATATCTACAAGCAAGAATTACATAAAATGAAATCATTTGGGTTTCATTGTTTCAGTTGTGATTTTCTTGTTCTACATGCTACTAACATATTTGATGACATAATTTCTCACTAAATCAAAAATTCCAAAGTAGATCAATTATTATATAAGTCTGATAAAATACTGGCAACCCTGCAGTGTTGTTATTAATTACAGAATATTGCAATTTATTTTTGCTTATTAACGAAGTGTTTCCTTTCTTCAGAACCATGGTGATGGTTCCAATGTGATTTGTCCTCTTAGAGTCATATGTGGGGAACTTGCTCCTCAGCTTGACAATGTTAACAGGGAGAAAAACTTTTCAAAGATTTCAGAGACTTCAGTGGGAGAGATGAAACTTCTAGAAAGTGTCTTCTGTAAAATTTACCTTCAGGCACCATATTTTTATAACTGTGTTTTAGAAATATTCTAGAGATGTTTTATCAGATATCTGCACTTGGTAGTTGAGAATAAAACTAGGCAGAATTCTAAATGAGCTGAAAGGATTAGTGAATACCAAAAATCCAGTGGAAATGACAAAAGTAGAGTAAGGGCTGACAGAATCCTAAGAGTGATAAGGTGGTATTATTGGCAGTGGCTCACATCAAACCATAACAGCTGGGGAAATGGCTCAGTGTAGAAGCACTCCCCATACCTTCAATCTCTCCCCTCCCTCCTTCCCCATCTATGCTGATAGACTGTGAACCTGACACAGAGCAGTACTCCATTGGTTGTAACCTCGGAGCCATGATTCGTCCGAGGACCATACATACGCTGTTGCACTTTCTGGAATAAACGGGCTCTGCATCTCACTCTGGCAGAGCAATATTACCAGCCCCCAGAGTCTGGGTGAAGTGACTCCTCGGACCAACCACCCCACACCCTCATCCCAGGGGACCCTATTCTGTCCTTCCTAAGGAGCCCTCAGTACCCTTGTCCCACGGGACCCCCAACTCATTAGCAAACCCACACAAGGCACAACATAAAACAATAGCTCAGTGGTATTATTGGTAGGAATTTGAAGACTAGAAGTGATTGTCCCCAAATCAGCAGTATTTTTGTATCCTTTACCAATGTTAAGTGATCTTATATCTTATGCTGTTAGCTATTGATATCATTCATCTAATCACATTGTCTATGATGAAATCCATGAATTTGATATTAGTCATTTGATGTGTGTATCCTTGTATAAATATCTTTTAAACTGCATACCCTATATCCTATAATAAATAGAATGTGATGTTCAATGAAAATGTGGGTCTTCATAACTCGACATTCTGAGTATGAGGCACAGTGATCTGCACAGAATTGATGCTTAATAACTGTCAATAGTGAAGACAGCCAACCAAGGTGAAAATGTACATCAAAATAAATGGCTGAGTTGGGTGTGGTGGTGCATGCCTATAATCCCAGTGGCTCAGGAGGCTGAGGCAAGAGGATCTCAATTTTAAAGCCAGCCTCAGCAAAACTGAGGTGCAAAACAGATCAGTGAGATGCTGTTTCTAAGTAAAATACTAAATTGGGCTGGTCTTTTAGTCAGCTTTTCTGCTGCTATGACTGAAGGATCTGACCAGAACAACGATAGAGGAAGAAAAGTTTATTTGAGGGCTCACTGTTTCAGAGGTCTTAGAACATATAAGGCCAGTTCCATTCCTTGGGGCTTGAGGTGAAGCTGAATATCATGGCGGAGTGTGTGGCAGAGGGAGGGAGGGAGGGAGGGAGAGAGAGAAAGAGAGAGAGAGAGAGACTCCACTTGCCAAATAAAAATATATACGCCAAAGACACTTCAGTTACCACTCGGTTAAACTCTATCAGGGGATTAATTCACTGATTGTGTGAATTAATTAACTTAATAATTATTAATTATAAGAGTTAATTAATAATTAACTCTTACAACCCAATCATTTCTCCTCTGAATCTTCTTGCATTGTCTCACACTTGAGCTTTTGTGGGACATCTCACATCCAAACCATAACAGCTGGGAATGTGGCTCAGTGGTTGAGTGCTCCTGAATTCAATCCCTGGTATCCCCCACCAACAAAATGGCTGATGGAAAGGAAGATGAAAAATGAGGACTAGACTTAAAGTTCTTCCTAAAATAATTGAAAAACGAAGAAGAGCATATTCAAAACTGTTTTTAGACTTTAGAAAACTGGCAAAGCAAATACGGGAAATTGAGAAGAAAAAAACATATGCTTTATAATCACTCTTCCTTTCTTCAGGAAAGCAACTTCTTAACTGTAGACATAGTAATTGACCCAGTTTTGTGGAGTTAGGGAGATTAATATAGGGACTAAATTTTAAGAATTCACTTGCAATATTTTAAATAACAAATTGTTTAAAAATAAATATAACAAAAGTAGCAGATTCCTGAACTTAAAACTACCAAATATTCTCGAGTAAAATCAAATAACTAAATAAATGGAGAGTTATGTCATATTCAGGTACTAGAAGACACATTGTAAAATGTCAGTTTTCTGAAAGATGAACTCGTCTATAGATTCAATGTAAGGCAAATATTATTCCTATAATCTACTTAATAGAAACTAACACAGTTGATTTTAAATTGTACTTCTAAAAAATCTTAAGAGCCTTATTCCTAAATTGTGCTGTGTTTGCCACAGGGAAGGAAACAAATGGAGCAATTACGATTAGCATATATAAGTTTTAGAAGCACATATATACCATGTAAGAATTCTGCTCTGGCCCATATACTGGTTGACATGGAAACAATTTTAGTTCAAGGCCTGGCAAAAGTTAAAGATATCTTGACATTCTAGGCAGTGGATCCAATAATTTTCTTGTATGTCTGGCTCTATGTTGGGACCTGCTTCTGAGAATAACTAAGCTGGTATAGAAAGACTCCCTTAGAGGCAATCCTTTTGCCAGTAATTCCCATAATATTGACTGAAACTTCTTCAGATCTCCATTTTAGTCTGAGGCTTCCTCTGTCATTTTTGGCTTTATTTCTTTTGCTTTATAAATTTCAGATATGAATTGGAGTCTGAAGCATTTTCTTACATAACCCTCCACACCCGGTTTAATATTTCACAAATATTATTACCTCCTATTAAAACCTTTGCTCTCCTTATACTCAGCATCCAATTACTATATTATTCAAACTGCAACACATATTTGTACAAACTTAATACGTGAATGTACATAGCCAATTTATTCATAATAAATCCACACTAGAAATAAATCACATGTTCTTTATTATTGAAAAGATTATACAAAAGTCCAACACTGGCACAGTGGTTACTACCAAGCGATAAAAAGTAATGACTTATTAACTTACAACAATATGTATCCATTTCAAGAATATTATGCTGTTTGAGCTGGGTGTGGTGGTGCAAGCCTGTAATTCCAGCACTTAGGGAGGCTGAGACAGGAGAACCGCGAGTTCAAAGCCAACCGCAGCAACGGTGAGGCACTAAGCAATTCAGTGAGACTCTGTCTCTACATGAAACACAAAATAGAGCTGGAGATGTGGCTCAGTGATCGAGTGCCCCTGAGTTCAAACTCCAGCACCAAAAAAAAAAAAAAAAAAAGAATATCATGCTGTTTGGAAGAAGCTAATCCAGAAGAATGGACCTCATATTATTCAATTTATGTAAATCTCTATAAAAGAAAAATATGATCCATAGAGAAAGAACAAAAGTGGTTGTGTGAAACCAGACATGGAGGACAGATCAAGTCAGAAGTGCTACAGGCAACTTTCTGAATTAATGAAGATGTGATATAGTTAAAATGATGGATATGTGCATGTATTTTTAAAAACTTATTAAAATGTTCAGTAAGAAAGGAAGTGTTTTGTTATATGTAAACAAAACCCGAATAACATGTTTTTTCTAAAGTATATATTAAGACATAGTTCACATTGGCAAATACACGAGTGTACGCATACATACATACACAATTGTACGTTAATAAATAAATGATTTATCTGCTCTATATTTCTCCAATAGTATGCAATTATTCATGTAAATATGATTCTGTAATTATAGGTTTTATGGGCTCCTGTTTTATGCTAGGTAATGGCCAAAGCACAGGGAATATATTGATATAAAATATATAATCTCTTAATCTTCAAAATCTCTAATGAAAAATAGACTTCAGCAATGGAGTAGAGCATCGTGGGGTATCATTTAAGTTGTGCATGTGTATGTGTGTGTTTGTGTGTGTGTGTGTGTTTGCAGAAGGCCATTCTGAAAAGGAAATACTAGAAAAAATTAATGAAAGGGTGTTTGAGACAGAGAAGACAAGTGTAAACTCTCTGAAATTGTAATGCAAATGGGATATTTCAGGAACAGAAACGAGATGGACAGAGTTTGTGTTGGTGAGTAAGGGGGAAAGTGTAGAAAATGAGATCAGAATGTCAGTCAGTGGAAGATGATGTCAGCTGCTATAGGCTGTGCCCAGTACTGCAGATCATTCATCCAACAATTACCTCTCCTTTAGCACTGGATTGCAAATGAAGTTCATCAGGAGCCATCTAAGTATAAAAGAGAGAAGTAAGTTATTAGTGTTTCTTTTACTTATCTTCTATTTTTCTCACTAGACTGTCCAGAAGACTTTTTTAAATTTTATACAGAGATTTGATAAACTATTTTGTTTATTCACATTTTCTAAATGAGGAAGCTTCAAATCAGAGTCTTAATTCCCATATTCAAGTCATACAACTAGGAAGAACAGAATTCAAATCTATGAAAATCTTACTTCATAGTAAGATTATTTTATTTGGGCACAAGGTATTATGGCATTCTCCCTCAGCAAGGGAGAGATGCTAAGCAACTCAGTGAGACCCTGTCTCTACATAAAATGCAAAATTGGGCTGGGGATGTGGCTCAGTGGTCAAGTAGCCCTGAGTTCAATCCCCAGTACCAAAAAAAAAAAAAAAAAAAAATGCATTCTCTCTATTGTAACTGCACTATTTCTGTTCTACTCATTACTTGTAAATGAGGCATTTTCACTTGGTTAATTCGACAAATGAGTTCTTTTCAGTGATCTACTGCAATCTTTTAGAATTATTCTTAAAAGATGACTTAAATCTTGCCATGGTTTTAGCTAAGAGAATGCTTACCCATTAGGCAAAAACTGGAAATGTGCATGTCTGATGACTAGTAAAATATTTTTCTTTTCAAATAGAAAACTTGTGTTATGATAATAAAATATTTAACAATAAAATAATTTCAAATCACTGTCAAAAATAAATAGGATCAGGAACTCTTTGTCACTAGATACTATGATTTTTGTGTTTTGGTGATTTAGAATATAAGGCATCAATGGACAATTCTAACTCTCTTTTTATACAATAAAATGCCTATAAATGTCTTTATAAAACACTAATTACTGCAGAAGTCTCCTTGTGTCAGCCTTTCAGTTTCTTGAGAATGATCAGCCACCAACTCCAGTGATGAAAACATCCAAATAGCCAATATCTCCCACAGGCATTACAACAGCCTTAGAAACCTGAAGTTTATTGATTTTACCCAAAGATGATAGATATCAAAAGCTTCATTAATTCTTGAGAGGACAGGAAAAAAATGTATTATTGCTTTTAGGTACACAGGAGGTAAAAGTGTTCAAACACCAATGAGCTTTAGAATATATATCAAGAAAAAAATCAATGTCTTTCAGGTTAAACCTCATTATGCATTTACAATACTGAGTGGTTTTCTAAATGTGCCCCTAAACCTTCCAATTCAGATGAAAATGCATTACTTTCACTGTGATCAAGTTTCTCATAAGAGTTAAATTACAGAATGTATTGAATTTAACTCTGAAATTAAAGGACCAAAATTGATTAGAGGGCTGTCTTATCAGGAAAGATTAAAGGAAATATGTATTTATAGTTAAGCTAAAAGGGGAATAGATTAATTTGTACACATATTTGAAATGTGTATAGGGAAGATATCAGAATAAAGAGGAGTTATTTATTTGGGTACAAGGTATTATGCAGCTAGGAGTGTTGGGATGAAATATAGAAAAGGGAATATTCTGAAGAAATATGAACTGTAAGATAGATGCAGTCTTTGCAGAAAAGCAGTAAACTAAAGTGGACTGACCTACTTGTAAGAAATGTGTTAACTTGACTCAAGGAGTGGGCAGAAACCAGATGATGTGTTATGCTTTGCATCTCTCCTGCTTCTATAAAATTTTTCTTTCTTCTTTTTTTTTTTAAGGGAAATGAGGAGGGTTTTTGAAGAACTGCTGAGCTTGTTTATTCTAAATTCGCCTCTGTGTGTGTTTGTGTGTTGCTTGGAATTGAACCCTGGGGCTCACACAAGCTTGGCAAGCTCTTTTCATTGAGTTATGCCCCCAGATCACACTCTGTATTCCATATAAAATATATCCACTAACACAAACAATAATAGTATTAACAAATTACATAGAGAAAACCTGCTATGGGTTACTTGAATTGCAATGAAATCACAATAATTAAACTGTATTAATTATTTTGGCATAAAGCATTCTAGCACCTGGACATTAATAATTTTTAAAATTTGTACTCTCCATTCCTGAAAAGAGAGGATAATGATAGCAACATAATACCAACAGTAGTTATTACATCAATAGCAAAATAATTTCAATTTCAGGATATCTAAAAGTGGTCCAGGGTTGTGAAGTGTGAACTAGCTATACCCTCATTAATTTCATTCCATGGACTTCTCACAAAATGAGCTCTGTGTTAGTCTATTGTTAAAAATAAGCAATTTTCACATCATGGAATCTGTGAATGCAATCAAAAATCTGTAACGTTGCATTGTTGAAGTAACAGATATCTTTTCCTACAATGGAGGAAAGGAAGGTTGTCTTACACATATAGACTTAAGAAATTTGTTAGGATAATTTTGTTCTATAATGGTTTAAATATTTATTTTAGGACTTCGATGTAAGGTGCAAATTTGCTTCCATAAAATTAAGTCCTTTGACCTTACACCATGACACTTTCATTGACTCTATTTATGAAAAGGGAATTACATAATACAGAAGACATTCATCTGACCCAAGACCAAATTAGTCACCTGTATATAATACACATACAAATAAAGACAGAAAGCAAGTTTGTATATTTAAGAGTAAAAATATTTAGAGTATATTCTATAGGGCATGTCTTTTCTGCTTTAGGATTATCACAATGTCAGTTTTCAGGAGTTAGTATTGTACACATGGATAGTACACAGTGTACTGTAGACATGAGACCCTGCTGTATTATTGAGTTAGATACAATTATTGGAATTGGTCCTAGAAGATGGTTTATAATTGTTAAAACTGTACACAGTTAATAAATTTTTAATGTTAAACTTAGTTCTTTTATTTTCAGAGGCTCATAATTGCACTTATCAAATACCTTGTATTCATGCTTGTTATTATAATCGTGATACAGTCACAAGGATAAGATCATAAGGATACTGTGTCTATGATATTTTTAATTGATGATTACTTTGGGTTTTGAGTAGTAGGTTTTCCCTAACCTTTCTTTTATGGAGGTGCTAATTCTATTAAAATTATTGAATTTTCATGGGACTTCATGAAACAATTCAAGATTCCATGGTCAAACCATGTTTAACAGTTCTGAATTAAACTTCACCAGTTACCTGCATGGAAAAGAATCATAGAACAATTAAGCTTTTCATTGTGAATAGAAAGGAAGAAAATATCGTTTCTGGTTCCAAATGCATAAATATAATACAAGTTGACTGGGAAGGCGGAGGCCATGTTTCTTAGCTCCAAGTTCATTTATTGCCGATTGCAGTGAAATAGTATGTTTTTAACAGGCAGACATTGACATGAAAATATATGATGTTTTGAAAAGAAAAATGGGATGGTATCAAACTAAAAAGCTTCTTCACAGCAAAAGAAACAATCACGAATGTGAAGGAAGAGCTTACAGATGGGAGAAAATTCTTTGCCACCCGCACTTCAGATAGAGTATTAATCTCCAGGATATATAAAGAACTCAAAACACTTAAAGTCAATGAAAAACAAATAACCCAATCAATAAATGGGCAAAGGGCCTGAACAGGCACATCACAGAAGAAATACAAATGATCAACAAATATGTGAAAAAATGTTCAACATCTCTAGCAATTAGAGAAAGGCAAATTAAAACTACTGAGATTCCATCTCACTCCAGTCAGAATGGCAATTACCAAGAATACAGGTAACAATAAATGTTGATGAAGATGTGGGAAAAAGGGTTTCACTCACACACTGCTGGTGGGACTGCAAATTGGTGCAATCAATCTGGAAAGCAGTATAGGAATTCCTCAGAAAACTTGGAATGGGACCACCATTTGACCCAGTTGTCCAACTGCTTGGTATATACCCGAGTGATTTAAAATAAGCACACTACAGTGACCCAGCCAAATCACTGTTTATAGCATCACAATTCACACTACCCAAGCAATGCAGCCAACCTAGGTGCTCTTCAGCAGATTAATAGATAAATACAATGCAGTATATATACATAATGGAGTATCACTCAGCCGTAAAGAAGAATGACTTTACAACATTTGTCAGCAAATGGATGGATCTGGAGACTATCATGCTAAGTGAAATAAGCCAGTCCCCAAGAGCCAAAGGCTGGATTTTTCTCTGATATGTGGAAGCTAACTCACAATAAGGGGCGAGTTGAAAAAAAGAATAGAAGTTCAGTAGATAAGACAATGGAGAATGGAGGGAAGGGAGTGGGGATAAGAAAAGGAAAGACACTGGAATGAATCTGAAGTAATTTCCTCATGTACTTATATGCAAACAACAGAGTGAATCCACCATAATGTACATCCACAATAATGGGATCCTAACTTGAATAAGATATATTCCATGCTTGTATAATTATATTAAAATGGATTCTACTGTCATGTATTACTAAAGAGACAGTAAAGAGACAATAAATTTTTTTTTTTTAAATTTTTATTCTTGTTTTATTTAGGCTTACATGTTGACAGTGTAAATTGACTCATTGTACATAGATAGAGGATAACATATCAATTCTCTGGTTGTAAGTTGTATAGAATCACATCATATATGCAGTCATACATAAAGTTAGGGTTATTATGACCATCATATTCCATCACCCTTGCTGTCCCCATGC